>PNEQ01066891.1:0-39731 GCA_003012365.1 Medauroidea extradentata | reverse complement strand
GGAGTTGTATATTTTAGGGGGGGGGGGGTTCATAACTGCTTAATTACCACCATTTTGCAACTAGGAACTGAACCCCCCGCTTCTGGTAACGGCCCCCGGGGCCAGAACAATTACGTTAAGATCCCCACCCCCTACTTAAAAAAATTATTTGGGTCCAGGACCCCTTGTGCCCCCCTCCCTTTCCCAGCTCAAATATGTTCCAAAGCCCCGGGCAGAATCAAATGTTTACTAGAATTAAAGTTTCTTTATATTCTTGGAAGTTGTTCCTTTTATTTACGAGTACCAATATTTCACTACATAAGTGCAGCATACTATCGATGTTGGTTTAGAATCGAGTAAAGATACCTTAAACAGCAATTTAGACTGTACGTATCGGTTCGCTCCTTCAGACCAAATGTGTCACATTTATTCCACTTTCGGAATAGTAGAAAAGTAATATTGTTGTACCATTTGTGTTAGTTTTCTAGCATATGGACAAATGACTTATCAGCCACCACAATATAATCCACGCTTCAGGCCACTATAACTTGTTAACTGAAACAATCGAGTGAAAAATAACTTATTTTACGACAGCTTGTTTGTTGCGATCAGTCTTTATTAGAGTTCTTACTGAAAAGTGTTTGAGAAATATGGAGGGGTTGAATGGAAGCACTGGTTTTCTCTCCAGCCGAGTGGCAGCCGGCGATGCTTGCCTGCTTCGATGAAGACCTTCGTTTGAGGCGCTTTTTTTTTCTTCGGGCATCTTTGTCGCGTCTTCTTGGCAGCGGATATTCTTTTCATTTCCGACCATCACTAAGAATCAAGCATAATGCTGCGAACACAGACAGGCGCAATGAAACACGGCAGCAGAAAAGCCGGTAGAGTAATTGAATCTTCCGAGTATCAACATAAAGGCGAATCATGTATGTGACAATATCCAAGCCGTCCAATACAAATGTGATTCCATTTAGTTATCAATACAAGTTTTAAGCCGCTTAGTGAAATTTTTCGTTGCCAAATTGGCAATTTCCGACTTGGTGTTAACATTCATAGGTTGATGATCATTTCATTAACCTTAGCTTTCAGATAATTTCTGTGAAATTTTCTATCAGACAAGTTCGTTCAAATGCGAACTACTATATGTTATGTCTTTAAATCAGGCTTCCCACTGAAGTTCATTCAAAGAAGCAGTAACCAGCAAAACAATACCTCCGCGTTTGTCATTGGCGAGTCATGTTCAGCAGGTGTTTTGTAAGGTGACAGAATGCTGACTCGACTCTAAAGATTACAATGTAGTTTCGTTCCCTTTGAATATAAAATATGAGCTAATATGGAAAAGGAACATTAATGGAATGAAGAAAGGTGAATGAACGGGAATACGCGGAGGAAACCCTTCAAACTATGGCACTGTCCTGCGTAGCACGAGCCCACATAAAGTTTTCCGCCCGGGTAATTCCATACCTGGTTGGCCTAACCGTGTGTTACCGGTGCAGTAAGTAAAATGAAGTCGTGGCAACAGCGACAGAAATTATATTAGCCAAAACAATAATATATTTGACATTAATTTGTAAAATAAATGATTAAACTTTTTAATACCACTGATAAAAAACTTGTATAGTTTCGAAATTAGAATTTATATTATGAGCTGTACATTATGAGGTAAATACTCTAAAAAAAAGTAAGTATTTAAGCGATAATTTTTGGGAGTCAGAACCAAATTAGGTAAAAATAGCATTTATTTATCTAGTAAATGTTAACTAAACATTTTTCGTTGGTAAGAGTAATACAAACCTGCACAAGTGTGTTATTTTTAGTTTACTGCCTACTAATAACTCGAACTCTTCTTTGTCTGTACATACATAGATTTTATCATAAAAATTTAGTATTAAATATAACAAATCTGCTTAAATTTTGTTACTTTTCAGGTACATTATATTTTATTTTGACAAAATATAATTGTTTCAAAACTATGCCAGGAGAAAATCATGGACAATAATAATGTATTCGTTAAGGTAATTTATGGTAGTATTTGCAGTCTAATTGAATCAGAAATTTGCAAAAGGGACCAAGTCCAAGTGAGTAGATTGCTGGGAAACAACAAATAACTTTTTATAGTGGATCTGGGAGTGAAACAGGTCATCAATAATGGATAACTTGAAAGTTTAGTGCGTGTGGAATAATATGAAACATAAATGACAGACACGCATTTATATTTTATTTTTTAGAAATTAATAATGTTATTGGAATTGATACCATTTAAAAAATTAATAGCGTTTTTTCTAACAATTGCACATAAAACATAATGCCTTGAGTGTATATTAGTGCAATGTTGGTATATTCTAGTGAAAAACTAATAATACGATACATAGAAACATATTTTGCAAACACAACACCACCCAGTACCTTTTACCCATAAAGCAATGTTATGTATTACACTATCAGATAAAGCATAATGTCTTCGGTGTAGATTATTGGAACCTTAGTATATGCTAGTGAAAAAACTAAGGCACATTGAAAATTAGTATTCAACTACAATAATGTAAGTCATAAACAAAATAATGTGATATTGGCACATTGATGGACTAGTCCGTTTAACGTATTTCTTGTATAGGAAGACTGGGTTTCTTTTGCTGCTGACAGCCAAGAGAATGCTTTGGAGAGTCGAAATCTCGTATAACCTGAATTTGCTCAAAAAGTGGACTTGGTCCCTTTTGCGAATTCCCGATTCATATATATATATATATAATCTGTGTATTGGATTACTCATAAGTCACAGCACAAATCCAACTATTCGCCTCACTATAAATTGCAATTTGACCACTGCTGGTGTGATGTAAGTATTTTTTTTTTGCACAGTGGACATAAGATACATTCACAGCTACATCATAAAAAATGTACGCCAAATAGCGTTACTAAATTAGAGTGTACTGAACTTCAGTCAAGTCTTCTAATCAAAGATACAGTCCACTTTTAAGTGAAGGTTTTCAATAATACAAATACATTCCTGAAACGCTAAGAAAATGTAAAAAATTAAATTATTTAAGATTTTTATATTTTTTACAAGCCTTAAGACAACATTCAAAATTACGAAAATATCACTATGTACGTTGATGCTAAAGTGCTAAGAAGTCAGTTAAAGTACACAATTAAAATGCTAAATAATTCTACTTACGTACTTATGCTATGGTTAAAGTAAGTAGTCTGAGCTAATAATCGCTATCATCTTACTGCGCTAATAATACTTAACCGTGATACTGTAGGACTTCACAAATGGCTTGTGCCAAACGACGGTAGTCCTCGAATCGGAAGTTCCGTAGTTGAAGTCCATTACTGGTTGCTCAATATACTGCTTGGTAAATCAATTTCAGCCATGAAATATTAATAATTCTGCACACGTCTCATATTTTTACGGACGGTAAAAAGTCTGAGAGACTCTTCAGTCAAGAGGGTGCTTTATTATTTAGCAACCTGGGCTACCCCCGCCCTTGTCCCGCCTTCTTTCTCGTGGATGTTTCTTTATGATCTGCAAGGCGGGGTGGCTGTAAAACCGAAAATGTTTTGGAGTCAAGTAGTTTTCCTGGGAACCTTTCACGGCTGATGGAAAAGACACATGAAGAGGAGGGGTGGGGCTGGCTGCTGCGGGAGACGGCGCAGATACTCCACGCTTCCCGGCACTTGATACACAGTTTCTCTTGTCTTTCCCTGCCCATATTTCGCCAGAGCGACAGAAAACAGACTTATATTCAGGAAGCAACTGCAATAACAACAAATATAAACGTGATACCAACCAACTGCGAAAATGAACACAAGGAAACTTCCGATTACACTTTTCTTTCCGTTTTGAAACATCTACGAAGAAAAAATACATAGGTATTGTTTTCTTTGTGTTTAAAATAAAGCCTGTTATATTTATTTCAAGTTATGATTTAGCATAGGCATTACGGAAATAAAACGCATTGTTACGTAATATTGAAAAGCACTAACGTCTGCGATATAAGTTATTATTAGTGATGAAAGAACCAACCATAAACATTTAAATATTTTAAAAAATGAAACCACACAAACTGCCATATGTTTGTGCTATTTAGAGGTCCGCAGTGGTCGAGGGGTTAGATCTCTCGTTCCCCACCAAGGCAATCCGGGCTCGATTCCAGTCCCCGGATGTGGGAATCATGTTGGACGATGCCGCTAGTCTCGGTGGGCCTTCTCGGCCCCCCCCCCCCTCCCAATTACCCTCCACATCAATCCAGTGCTGCTCCATACTCGCATCATGTCATCACTCACCAGCATTAAAGACGTCCTAGATGTTAAACGCTGACCAAAATCACTTCACTTTGTGTTTGTTATTTATACCAAATAAACATTTAGCAATGCATATAAAAATTATTCTTTTTTTTTTTTTTCGAATTAGTGCCTAGCTTTTGTTTCTGTATACAGTTGTGCTAGAAAGTTACTTACTGAACAAATAGCTGGTTTAAAGTTCAATGCTATACCGTAGTCTATATGTTCTCGGACATTAGACAACATTTTTAAATATAATCATTAAGTTATGTATCCACAAGCGTTACACGAGCTTACCAACGCATTTAATTTATGTCACGTACGTAACACATGATTTCTTGTAATTATGTATAAAATAGTTAAATAGTTAATTCAGCGACTGTGTTGTGATATCCCGCAAACTATATAGGAAAATTCTGCATTCGTTGTATGAAACCCCATAAATAACGGCAAATGTTCCACGGACAATACGTGAAATACTGCCTCCATTACGTGTAATTTCTCACCAATATCACATTGAACTGCCCATAAATAACAGGCAAACCGTCATATAATAATAGATCATCCGCACACACACTAATTTTCACAATTACATTTTAAAACCAGTCCAAACATACAAACACACCGAGAATATACTAATATGAATGTCTTACTTCCAAAACAACCGCTACTGAGCAATTCCACGGCAAATTTTGCCTGACATGTACATATTCTTTCATTTTCCTTCTTAAATTAGCCTACTAGAAATTTTGAACATGTGAAAGGGGGGTTTGAAAGTTAAAAATTACAACAGTTGATGCACTACTTCATGTCTTGTTCTATTAACAATACTTAGTGTGTGGTGTCTGTTAATTTGTGCTTGAAAGTAGTTATACTGACTTTACATCATTCTCAAATCCTTAGTTTAACAAACGCTGTTTCGAAAAAAATGGTACAATTACATAATTTATTTGGTATTTGTCAGAGGACGTTTGTTATAAATTTCAGTATGTGAATATTTAGTTTTTTAGTAAATAATAATTAGTATTTGGAAAATGAAGCCAAAAAAGGGTAACTGTACAATAACTTTTCTCAAATTGAATCGTTCACCCGAAAAAAAATATGCTGTAACCATAATTTCTGTTAAAAATTGCAGGTATTGAGAAATCATTGTATTACTCTTCCTACAAATGATGGGAGAGCACTTTGCATCTCATAACAACATTTGGCAGTACTGCACATACGTCAATTCACTGATGAGTAGCGAAGCACTGTAATAGAAGCAATTTACATATTAGACTGGAACTTTTGCACATTGCTGGTCACAACGTTGGTCCTGTGAACGATTTATTTCATTTATTGAGTTGCTAGACTGTAATTCTTAAAGGCTATCCTTCTACTATAGCTGACATTAATTCTGAACATATGATATTCTTATTTAGTAATTATTTTTTTTAATTAAGTGTAACATAACTTTTTTGTTTAAAAACTCAGAAGCCAAGAAATTGAAAATTTAAAAAAATTCTATTTAAGCCAAGTGTCTTGAACCAGGTGCGATTCTCACGTGTTTTCAGTAGTATGCTCGCTATTTGGCGAGGTTCTCAGTAGCGGTGGTGTTGGGAAGAAATACATGGCTCGGGGTTTGTGGAGGATGGAAAGGAGGTGCGGGGAAGAGTAGAGCTCTAAAGAAGAGTAAAAATCAAAGACACTCTCCTTTTCCCCCTCTCAACCCCTTTTCATGCTCCATGGTGGACGGACGGACGTCGTGGGTTTATGAGGGGTGAACCACCCTCCATTCAATCATAAGATCTGCGTCACTCGCTCTTCCTTATCTACCCCACCCTATGCCCTCTCAGTCCTTGGATCATCTCACCCTTCCAGCTCTGCTATTATCCCGCCATCAACAAAGGACCTTCTCCCAAGCAGGTCTCTACTAGCCCCAGGACAAAACCACCTACTTACATTCCCATAACGTACTGTTCCAAGATGATCTGCGCAATGTCTCCTAACGATAAGATCAAACAATCCTCATCCAAACTTATTCTACAGTGTACACAAACATTTTTATACAGTAAGAATAACCTAAATCAGCGTTATGAATTATGCCCTCCAACCCTGTTGATAACTTCAAATTTGTTGCTGATGTTTCAATAGTTTTTTTTGTCTACCTAAATTACGAAATTATCCACGAGGTTAGTATTGTCAAAGCATATTACGCAACGACTCGTCGTTCGTTCATATGAAGTCGTTATTTTGGTAATGCTAGGAGATTATGTCATTCAGACTGTTTAAAGTGTGTAATTATCTTACAACTCATTTCTCATTGTAATTATTGTCAGCCACTTAATATATAAAAATTCCTCACTCTCTAGTCATAAATTCTGCGTTGTTCCTTGTTAGTGAAAAATACGATTCAGCTTCCTACAGACGTTTTAGTACTGTCTAGGGACATAGGTCGTCAGTGGCTTAGGTTTTATAAAAAATTTTGCATATTTTATTTTTGTTTGTTTTCTAGAATCATACTTATGTCCCTATCGCACATTCCATTAAATTTTTTTTCTTTTATCCATGAGGGGGTTTTGCGGCCGAATTGTTAGACCAATCGCCTTCCAACAAGGCGATACGGGTTCGATTCCCGGCGGGGTCGGTCCCCGGATTTTCGCATGTGGTAATCATTAAATGTTTGATTTCACAGAGAACTGCTATTGCCTACCAAGTATGCAACCAGGAATGACAGATTGCGTGCTGCGCCATAGTGGAATGCGTCCTGCAACTTTGGGTGTGGTAAAACATTATTGAGTTTCATAAACAGATCAGGTGGGATTGACTTACTTTAACGAGAAATAAAATTAGAAAATTAATGCACGTCTGTGCACTACCAACGTCATTTCGCACCATCATAAGAAATTCTACAACAAGTGTTCAAATTGGTAATCTGCCATTTCATTACAACAATTGAGTCGGCGTATCAAAAACTGGCGTACTCGTTCGAAAACACCTGATGTACCTTAAATTTTGTCACGGGCGGCCATTGCCCTAACTAGCAGATCTTCCTCCGACTGGGTGTGTCGCACACCAGAGCCTTGATGAACTCCCACAGGAAAAAGTCGAGTGGATTAAGGTCTGGAGAACATGCTGGCCATGCAATAGGCCCATCTCTTCCAATCCACTGTGCTGGAAATGTCGTGTCAAGGCGATTACATACAGCTCGTGTGTAATGTGGAGGAGCACCGTCGTGTTGAAACCACATACGTTGCGAACCGCAAGCGGCACATGCTCGAGAAACTCTGGCACGATGCATGCAAAACAGAGAAGTGTGGGTTTGTAGTCTACTACAGTCCTCTCCCATGTTCGGGAAGGGGAATTACACTACCGATAATGGGAGGGGGTTTTGGGGGAAGGGGAACGACGACGCACACCAATGTTATTACCAACCTCACTACACGATGTAACTTATGATTCCTCGTTGCCACAAACCAAGTGCCCACACGCAACGCTAGTATGGCAGGCACTCAGTCATTCCTGGTTGCATAATAGACGTTCTTTGTGAAATTAAAGGACGAAATTTAGACAGCTTTTGCAAAAAACATTTATTTTTATAATTTTGCCGACGTTTTACTATTTTCGGTCACAAATAGCACATTTTTACTGTCATGTAGGTTTTTTAAAATAAGGGTGATCCACCCCATTTAAACATGACTGAGGTGTGTAAAATGTACAAATACCTCACGTTGTTATTGATTTCGGTAACACTATTGGTAACCATAAATATGTTTCTGTCAAGCAAGCATATTTTCAAAATATCACAATAATTTATAATTTTTTCTCAAACTTTGGAAGCGTCTACAGCCCTCCCTATTTGACCTGTATCATTGGTTCCCTATATAAAAATTTCCATTTCCGCCTCAGGAATAAACTGTTAAAGTTTGTCGGTATGTTTTAGATACAAGTTGTATTACCACACTTCAGTGCAGGCGGGGAGAATCGCCGAGGTGTTAGTCTTGTGCAACTACCGAACTAATTGCACTGCCGTCGTCGCTAGCTCGTACTCCAGGCGAGACTCTTGGTAAACTTAACCGAGCGTCAGTCGTTATCATTGAGCGATCCTTCAGGAACACGAGCCTAGGCCATTATCTAAGGTTACCCTATCGCCTGGAAACTTTCATTGGAAACAGCTGGCATTATCACTTAACCTCGAGAATGATATGAACGTTGTTGCAACCGACTATAAATACAGCTCGCGGCGGCCGACCGAGGGAGATTCGAGACCTTTAGCCTGTGTATGTTAGCTGGCAGAAACAACCTCGGTAGAGAAGACGATACTGGTGAAGACTCGGCGGCTACGGCGAGGAGTGGCGCAGGATCAGCACATCGAGGGGCGACAGAGTGGTGAGCGCAAGTGCTTACGGTAGTGGAACAGTTCGGACGTAATTGGATGATGCATTTGCATATATGGGACGGACGAACAGGTTAAACTATAACTGTAAATAGTGAGAAATTTCTGAAAAAAAGAGATTTCTAGTCAACAGCGAAACGTGTAATCTGTGGACTGTTTTGTGTGAGAAAGACAGACATAGATTAAATTTATGCTCAGAGTAAGGATTTTAGGTTTTAGAAATATTAACTATAAAAAATTATTGTAAATATCCCTCCGTAGAGTTGTGAATTGTACAGATATTAGTGTTGTGTTGTTATTGTAGATCATTACAATAATATTTGTACTAAATTAGGAAATTTTATTTAATCATTTTATTAACTTAATCAAGTCCTCCATCTCTATCAGGCCTGCTTGCGTCCACGACAATAATCTTGTGATAAAATTCTTCAGGGCTCCAGAACCCCTTCTACGAAATCACCAACACCCAAGATCAGCTTCCCATGGCAGTCCCAAGTTGTAAAATGTAATTTTCTCATAGATCCTCATCGTGTAGAGGTTCTGAACTAGCCTTACTGTCCCGTGTCACGGTCACCAACATAGGAACCCAAACCGGTGGTTTCCACGGTGAGATGAGTATCCAGCCCTTACTCCCCACTCAATTGCCGGTTGCCGGACCGCTGCCTCGCCTCTGCCTGGCTCCGTACGGCCAGTTGGTTTCAGAGACGGAGCTGGTTCCCCCATACGTTAACGTTCTCTAGGTCATTGTTAGAGCCGAAACGTCACAGGTGCAAGGATGACTCACTTTGGTCCGCTATTAGCAGCTGCAGGAAAAACAAGCTCCTCGCTCAGAGAAGGGAAGTGGAGCTTTGAAAACGTGGGGTCTCACATGGCCTAACAGCTGGTTTGCAATAACATTGTACGCTTCATGTATAGCTGAACAATTATGTAGCCATATTTAGAAAAAAATGTTTCGGTGAGTACACGTTTTTAATTTAAGCACTAATTTTAATAGTAATGTCAGCAAAAAATTAAGGGAAATCTGTTCATAGTATTAACGTTTTTGCGAGAAGTGCTGTTATACTCGAATTGGTCACAGTGTATCGAGGGGTTTTCTTTTGTTATTAGTTCATTGTTATAAGCTTAAGAATGATAACTCCTCCTTTTTTTTTTTCCATGATCCGCCCCTGTAGGATGCATAACGGTTTTTAATTAACTCCATTGCACCGGAATTTTTTTACACACGTTGATAGATCACAGTGGACTAAATAGTATGATATAATCTAGCCTTTTCCGAACGTTCCCGTAACTATGAACCATCTGAGATAAACCACATGCGCGCGTAACTCAGAGGAAACGTCGTACGAAGGAACCGCCAAAAGCCGAGAGTAATGGTTGAGACGTGCCGGTAATGAGGAAATGGAGTCGCTTATTATCCAGTCAAAGACGTGATCAAAAGACAGGAAGAAGGAAGGAAGCTAGAGAGACGGAGAGACTACGCAACGCGGAGAATGGTTCGGCCATGCGTGAAATCGGCGCTGTTCACTAACATCCGTCGTCGCAAGGAATTTCTTTGACAGGTAGCAGGACGTCACAAGCATTCCTTTTCGTCACCACTACCTTGAAGAACAGCGAATAAAGCGGTTAAAATGGCTGCGGAAGTCTACAAAATTACGTATATAATTTTTATAATATAAATTACTTTCTTTGCGAATATATTAACGTTAAAAGTAGTAAGTCCCCATCTTGAAAGAAAACCGTTTTTGCCACAATTTGTATTACATATATTATATTATGTTATTGCGTAGCTGTCTCCCGTGCATATAAACCGCTTTGCAGGATTTTTATTTTTAATATCTGTCGAACAATTACAACACATACACAGCAAAAAAAAAAAAAAAAAACTACATACTCATAAAAGTCGCACGTAATATTTAAAAATATTCCTTTTAGTATTGAATTAAAAAAAATATGTAGTCGTTTAACAAAATTATTCACATACAACAATTCAGAACTGTTGCGAGGGCATAAATTTAGTGCATTCTTGGTATAATAAAAGTGTTGCTTAAGATATTTAGAGTTTCACAGAGTTGTTCAGTGTTATCCTGAACTCAACTATTTACGTGACTATAAACATAATTCTTGTAGCGAATCACTTCGTTTCTGCTGTAGAGTTGACAGTATGTTCACAGAATACGTAATATAATATTAACACTGCTCATCTGCAATTGAAAAATCTAAATTTTCATATTGATAAAATTAAAAGCAATTTAATGATGGCTTTCCTGAGAACTGATAAAAGCATTTTTGTGCTGTTTTACCTCTGTTGATTTTCTAATCACATATTTTTGCACCATCTGAACTGTTTCTTTCTCAACTCTTCGGAATATTTCATGATAGTATAATGTCGTTTAGCTTTTTAGACAACTGTACATAGAAATAAAACATACGTTTCAAAAACGAAATTTTGATAATATGATATAGAAAAATGTAATAGATTAATTTCGCATTACCGCATATCTGGATATATAAATATCGATAAGATCGGAGATTGAATGAATTATCATATGTTGTCATGCGGTGTATTTAGTCTGAATTATACAACTTGCGTCCAAAATTAGAAACACTTCAACATAGAAGAAACTGATCCCTTCGCCTTGTCCCAGCGATTATCTACCTAACGGAAGTAACAAAAAAAATGACGAATCACGCAATGTCTTCGACACTAGCGCTCCGAGTTGTCACTCATGAAAACACAACATCATACATGTTTTCCCTATCCGAGTTGTACTCGGGTGCCTTGTCCTATTTGTGTTTAGACAAATAAGTTCACTGAAGTACGTAAATATTTGTGGGAAACCAAAGCTTTATTGGAGCCTGGAGCTACGTGTGTTAAAACTTAATTCCTAAACACTGAACACGGAAGGGAAGCCCGTGTAACCGCAGCCTATTTTTAATATTCTGCTGTGCATTGAGGTGGGATTTCACCAGCCATGTTGAATTTTCCATTTACGATTCGTAGCATTAATTGTACTTAAAATACTAAAAAATTATTTTAAAAATACCTTTAACGTTTTAAAAACGCCTCTATATTTAGTCATAATTTTATATAATTGCGTATCACCTGATGATTCTGAAATATCAAAGAATTAAAAATAATAATTTAACTAAATTACGCCGTTATTATTGAACATAATGTTAAAAGAGTTTATCGCAAAGTAATGTCTTCCTCTAGAGAGCTATATTTCTATATTTTAAATCTGCAATCCAACAAAAATAAATAGAAAACAAATAATTATAATATATGTGTGATACCCCACTTTAAATAATACATTTGTTCCTTCCAAAGGGGAACGACAATCATGTTCGATGAATTTCCAGACCAACCCGTCCTTGATTGGGGAAGCAAGCTGTTGTAAATTGAGACAGAAGCAGAAGTACTCACGTGTGCTTTGTTCCCAAAGAAAGTTATGATTATTTTATAGAGGTAATATGTTGCTAGTCCGGGTCATTGGGTCCTACAAATCTCTTTCTACTGATGACAACTAAAATTGTAATTAATTAATTGTTAACCTGAAATTTTCATTTTAGCTGTTCCTCGGCAGTTGAAGCCAACTAAGAAATTCTTTCAAATAAGATGTCATTCGGTAAAGGAATTAAGTTTAGTTTTTGGTCAATGTTTCGACGTTGAACTATCCGCATATGTAGTTAAATGTAATCCAATAACTATACAGTCGTCTGATTTTTCCCTGATTAAAATACATTACCGAACTGAACTTACAAATACAATTGGTTCCAAGCAATATTTTTTTGTGAATTTTGCTTTTTGACTAAAAAAACTAAAATATTTCGGTGCAAGTATTCTAAATGTTTTCTGCGTAAGAACGGACAAGGTTATTCAGTGACTTTAAAGCACTTCGTAGAAAATCACTCGCATACCAACCACACACAGTAGAGGTAAATCTACATGCTAAGTATGTGTGTACTTGTTATTCTGGACGAGACTTTTCATTGTATTCTCTGTTTTAAGACTAGTATAAGAAGGTTCGGCTTTTTGCGAGTGACGTTCGTTTCTCTTTTAAGGCCCCAGTAGTCAACATTTCATTCGTCCGTTTCTTATAGTCAAAATATTCAGAAGTCGTTGGGTCGAAGCCAATAAGCAGAGATGGGAAGTCGACGTGTTGGTTGCAGAGCTTCTCCGAATCCCACTCCTCAGAAAAAGTATGTCTTTCACATGCCACTTGCTCGTTGTTTTTTTACTATCGTTACTGTGACTGTATATACTCTATGTTTACATGCAGTCAGCTACCCTCGTCGCACACTTTGTGAGGCAATGTGGAGAGAACCAGCGAGGTAAAACACAAAGAAACATGGACTAGTGCCGTCGTCTTGCGTTCTCTCGGCAACCACGGCAACCGAAGGACGTCTTCGATCATGACCACCGCGAAACACACCCATGTCTCTACTCACCCCTCTAACCACCTTGCCGCTCCGGGATACCCAAACACGCTTTGAATTTCATTAAATTTCCCTTACTCTACCGCCCTTTCCCCATTACTCGCCTGTCCCTGTCCCGCGGAGGAAGTCGGGATAAAGAGAGGGAATTCATTACGTCGGTGGCGACGCCTACGAGGAAACGGTGAATAACGCCTAAGAGCAGGTGGAGGCAGGAAGGGAGCTACCTTGCGACGTTCGATGTAATTTAAACTCGCATCCTGGTAATTCTCCGGGAAATAGAGCATGTGTTACAGCGAGAGAGACAGAGAGAGGAACATAAATTCAGTGAGGAGGGATGACCATGCCACACCCACGATGAGAATAATTACGTTTTCTTGTAATAAATTAGTTTCTGCGACACTAAGTTTTCTCATATTCCTGGCTGACTTAACATGCAAAAAATGACAAGGTATGCATCATACCTTGAGCTTCGAATAACTGTTCGCCTTTATAAATATACTGTTTCATTAACTACGTAACAATTATGTTAAGGTGCTTAGAATTTCGTTTGCAGTGCATGGTAGCGGAAGTATAAAAGACCGCTCGAGAGAGGAGTAAATGGTGCAATGGTCAGGGATCGACACTCCAGAAAGTGACATTCTGTCACTTTCTTTTTCTATTACTTAAAATTACTATGATTATTCCTTACTAAATGCGAATAAAAACCTCCGAGCAAATTATTATAGCTTGAGATTTATTAAATCTCGGCCTTGGCCAACTTACAATCTACTTCATTGGAATAGTCTTACAATGTGGTGCAGTTCGCGAAGCTTGCCTGCGAGCCCATCAAGATCTCCGCACAGTTGTCGCACACATGAAGGTCCATCTCCCCGAGAATCCCCTACAATTACCTTCAGTCACGCCCAGTACACTGTTGCTGTGGGTGGCTAGACCCTAGCGACAGGAAACAACAGTGCTCCGCACCGCTCTACGCAGTCACGTGTACTTACTCCGTTGTGTATTGTAGTTTCATAACCTAACGAAACAGTCATTTGAATCAGAACACAGATTCTAAAATAGTTTTAACTAATATAAACTAACCTAAACTAATCTAAACTAACCTAAGCTGTCACAGAAAAAGGGTAAAAGAGGACGAAGGAGGCCTGCCAGCACTTACTGTTGTGCCAATCTCGTCTCGAGTTCCAGAAATAGGAATGTTTGGATTGTGGAAAAGGAGGGGGGGGGGCTTTGCTCAAAAGCCCACTGAAACATAGGTATGCGAAATTTCCCAGTGGTGAAATTCGCACACGAGTATCCGTGTAGTAATAATGGTATGCTGCACCGCCGTATGCACTAATCTACCAGTCGGACACGTTCCGTGCGTCAGTTGTTTCTTTCGTGTCACTTACTTTTCGGGAGCACGAATTAATTGTAAAATTGGTTTTACTGCTTTGTTTTAACGCTGAAACATTTGGGCCCGGTTTCACATTGTTAAATGCTTGAAAGAGGTTGGTGAAACCGAGCCTTGGAATAGTAATTTTTTTAAATACAAAAGACTGTTGTTTTACTGTGACTACTTTTATTTATCTGTAACTTATAAAACTTAACGATTTTGCCGTTTTGACCGATGCAAATATGTGCTTGATACCAAAACATTGGCATTTGCGTTACCAATTTTCGACAATACCTATACGATACAGTGAGACTGAAAAAAGTTAACGGCTTTTTTTTTACCGCTGTCACTTGAATGTGAACACAATCACTCGACTATACTACAGTTAATAATTATACAGCCTAAATTGAATCAACAAACTCGCAATTATTAGTTTAACGGTGTTTCATTGTTTATCAAACACAATTTTTCAGTATTATTTCGATCATTTATAAATATTATGTATTAAAATTATAATATTTTGTAATAATTTTCAAGCAAATACCGGGTGAAAACCTTTATTTTCCTCGCGAATGTAAATGGTATTACAAACAACATTTTCAAGCGTGTAAGACCCCCTTTTCATAAAGAATATTCACGGTGCACTTTCCACTGTGTTTAACCACAATCATTTCAAACCTAGAATTTGGGTGCTCTGTGAAGGATTAATATTAATAATTATATTGTCAAAAAATGTGGAACCCAAATTTTTGTATTAATTTTTCACCAGGTATACCAGCCAACATTTTTGTCGGTGTTGTTCGGAAACAATGTGTATATATTTTCCGTCAGTCTATGACACACGAGACAGCGCAGAAAATATTGGCTATCAAAGAACCTACGCCCTCACTTTTCTAGCAGTACTACAACATAGCGATAGCAGAGCGTGTCTTGTCTACGTTAGACGATTCCTACTAGCTGCAGCGTATTCACTTCCGCAGCAGTGTGACATACACTGAACCGTTTTATTTTTGGACATGACACCATTGCGAATGCCGCCGTGTAACAGAAAAAAACCAGACGCTAAAACTAAAAGCAAATAAAAAACACGAAAAGAATTCGCATCCCGAAAGACGACACGTAAATAAAATGTAATGATAGATGAATAAAATTTTGGTTTTCGTGTCTTTTTCAAGATACGACTATACGTTTCTTCCCGGAATTGTCTGCATGTTAAATGTTTGTTAACAACAGCTAATACTATTTTTTATGATGCTTTTTTGTGGGATTTTTCTGCAACACCTGAATATGCACTCGCAGTGACGTATGTCCATAGAAATGTTTCAATTTATAATATAACCCATTGCAGGAATCGTTAAAAAAAACAACATAATGCAAGGGAATACATCTCAGTAAGCTCTTAACAGCGAGATATTGAGAAACGGTGAAGGTGATTTGAAGTGAGGATGGAGCAGCGGTTGATTTAAAATGAGTGGGAAATGGGAGTATCCTGTTAAAACCCGCCGGCGTTACAGCGGCAACGTTCGCCACGTTTCCAACATTCTTAAAAAGAGTTTATCTGATTTTGTAAAGACATGTGTATCGTTACAGCATCGTATTCATTGCCTGATAATTTGCTACATTTGTATAACTGTTAAATTGGTTTTTATTTGCTGTAATATTAGCGAATTTTAGCTTTTCTATTAAGGGGGAGGTTCACGGAAAATGTTAATTGTTTTAATAAAGATTTTTATTTGTACGAGATATGGTTTGTTTTGTGGGCCTATATTGTGTATATTTTTTACTGTAGCGTAAATTTTTTAGCTTCCATATTTTTTGTATTATACCATATTAAAATCAAAATTTGCAAAAAAATTGTTTTATGCATTACAATAAAACCAACTTACTTACCAAATGAAAAATATTTACACTGAAGAACAGCGCCATGGACTATGGCACTACGTGTTTACAAACCGCATTGTCTTTTTTTATTTAAAAATGATAATGAATCTAAAATAAAAGATACCTAAATTAAAAAATATATACATTTAAAAATCCAAACAACGAATCAATGTGGTATGTCATGTCATAGTTCATGGCATAGTTTTTCAGAGAGAATTTTTTCATTTCGGTAAGTAAGTTGGTTTTCCTTTAATGTACAAAACAATTTTTTGCAAGTTTTGACTTTAATATGGTACAATACAAAAACTATGAAAGCTAAAAAAATTTCGTTACAGAAAATATAGTCACAATATATGCCTACGAAACAAACCATGTTTCGTACAAATAAAATAATTTTTAAAACCGTTAAATTTTTCAGTGAACCGCCCCCTTAAATGCTTTGCCGACCTCCGTAGCGTGGTCGGTAGCATGCCGGTGTACAGTGCGAGAGGTCCTGGGTTCGAATTTCAGATGTTTGTGTCATTTACTTAAGTTTAAATAGTTTGTAATCCGCCTCTGGCTAAGCCTTACGGCATAAAAGCGGGGGCCGTAAATAAACGCTCTAAAAATATTATGTACTTCCACGAAACTGCCAGTGCGTTATTTTAGATTAATTGCATTCACAAATGATCAAACGTCCAACTACGTTCTCTAACATCTAGTTCTAAAGTGCAGCCACACTGATATTAAAATTTGTACCAATAATATAATGAAAATGACTTAAGTTTATTTGCATTCCATAAATATCGCCCTGCGCGAAATAACTATAGCTTTCCCTTTACAATATTAGTTTGCTGTATAAGGAGGGGATCATTAGGTTCCGCATTAATGCCATTTAGCTTGCGTTTATTTGAACGGGTTGTTCTGTCCAATGAGAAATCCAGCGAAAAGGGATAATAAAAGTTTATCACATGCAACCCAATTAGGAGGGAAACAGATTTATGACCGCGCTAACAGCCAATATTTAAATTGAACAGCACTAGTTTGAGAAAATGTAGGATTGTTAGCCTGGTCTACAGGATAGGATCCCGCCGTGATTTACAGCTAATATTTAAGAGCCACTTTCATGCTATCATTTTGGTGACTAAATAAATTTGCAAGAGGTTTAAAGTGTTCGAGCCCAGCGTTGCTGTTTCCAAGCAAATCTCGGAATATACAAAGAGCAGTATCACCATTAGCGAAGATAAATAGATGAAGGATATGGTATGACATCCAGTAGCATAACATACCTTACTAGAAGCGGAAATATAAGATTTTAGGGACGCAGGCATTCCGATAAAAATAGAAGAAAAAACAGGCAACAGGCGTTACCGGTTCCTCGTGATAAATTATTTCAGTCAAGCGACAGTTTCGCTCTGGTAGTTTAACTGAAGGATATGTGCTGTTAATTGACTCTGAAGCCGTGTATTTTTTGTACCTTGAGGTATTTTTTGTTTGTATAGTTTTACAATATGACTTATACATTTTTTCGCAGTTTGTTGAATTTTGATCAATAAGTTTCATTTACCGGTACCCTTTTGGCTAAATTTAACGTAGATATGCAGATACGCAAACAAATAATTTAACCGGACGGCAAAATGCTGTTATGTTGTTCCCGTGAAGTCAGGGAAGTTTAGTTGATACGCTTTTCTGTGGGATATAGTGTTCGCAAACTTAGCAGAACAGGCGGTAACACAGTTGAACCACTTGCTAACTTGAATTCCTATTCTGTGAATGGCGCCGATTCTCTTGTTTGCGCTTTAAAAACGCCAATGATCTATACGCCGCAGGCTTCCTGCTACTATAGATATTATTCGTGAAAAACTAGAGCTAAACATATGTTTTTGTAAGGATATTTAACTTTTAATTTAAAACACAAAATCTCTTAAATATTTCAAGTAAATCTTGCAGTTTCAAGGTTATGCTCGACTTTACATTATGCTTGGACTAAAGCGGAATGCCTGTCTTATCAGAAGACTCGTACTGTGGCTTGTATTCGTATCTTCTTTTAGTACGGATTTTCGGTCTGGACAAAGGATAGTATAAACTCGGAACAAGCCTTTCTTTTCTCCATAATTTAGCTTCTGTAGCTTTTCGCAACTTCTTGATAAACGGGTAGGACGCACGGAGAAGCCAAATATTGGTAGGTATTTAACGTAATACTTGTTAAGCTACCGCGGTGTACCGAGTGAGAGGATGCAGTAGTGCAGCTGTGTACTCGCATCCGGGAGACTCCGTCTATTCGCAGTCCGGGCGTTCTGATTTCCGTCTTTCATGGCATTCATAAATCACTTCATTTGGCATGCTGGGAAGATTCCTTAATTTGACCGCCTGTCCAGGTCGCCGAGCAGTGTGCAAAGCTTCAACTGATAGTTAGAGATGGTTAAATTTCGCGAATTCAATGACATGCATGTTAGAATCAAATATCCTTTGCATCCTCAAGTTCCGACCATTTGTCCACTAGCTGCTACTCAGTGGAACAGCAGACAATGAACGAATAGACAGGACTTGAATATGCATAGGATATTTGATTCTAACATGCAGGTCTTTGAATTCGCGAAATTTCACCACCTCTACTGATAGTTATTATTCTAAAACCGCTCAACGACCGCGAGTGATGTTTGCTTAGGAATAGCATTCAAGGATCATTGCTAGAGACATGCAAAATTCGCGTTATCATTTGGTAGCAGACTAAACTTCACTTTCCTATACATAACAGAGCATAATCTGAGATTCAGTTGGCTACGAAATTTTATGTGGTAATTTACGTCTGTTACGTCTTTACAGAGATTGACCTTTATACTGTGTAAGCATTCTCCGTGGCAAGTCACGGCAATATCGGCCAGCGGAAGACGTCGAACGAGCCCATAGTCACTTGGAAATCTAGTCAGCAGTTAGAAAATAACGCGAATTTTGCACGTGTGTATACCCGGTAATCTTTAAAGCTTCTTTCCTGCGGCTGAATTTAAAAAAACTGGAGTTTTCTGTGAAAATTACATTTGGATGGTTGGACTGGTTGGCATAAGCGGCCTGCCTACAGCCTGATTGCTGAACTGCTTGAAGTGAATTAAAAATATAACACTATTCTACGAAGGGGGAAAAAAATATATTTCAGGCGAGGTTTTTAAGTAGTTTCAAAACATCACGCGTATAAAAACCACTTTCCGAGCTCTTCGACACAGTTAAAAATAACTTTTTCGTACAGCTAGATCTCAAAATCTAGGTGCGCGTACACAGTGGCCGGTTCGTGAAGTGCTCATGAGCCGCTCGCAACGTGTTTGAGTTAAAATTAGTTTGAACGAACCTCCAGCGATCCAGTGGCCAGCCGAACCTACAAGGAGCCTACAACGAGCGGATGATAGTGTACTGACAGCACAGAAGGTACGCGAGCATGTCTAAACACACGAACATGCAGCGAGTGCGCCCAGACTAGCGCTGCGAATCTCTTTGCGTTCGTCGAAATAAACCGACTTCCTTCGGATCGCCGCGAGCGGTTCGTTCGGCGCTCGTATATCGCTCGGGACAACGTACAAACTGGCGAGCATACTGCTCACGAGAGGATTGTGAACCACTCGGCTCGCCAGTTTGTACGAGCCCTAGTACACACATTCATAAGAAACTACCCAAGTGCCATACAATAAAATTGGCTGCAGACTTTCCAAGAATAAATTGACGACTCATTTAAACGCCTTCGCTCCAGCAGTACGACGTAAACATGGCGCGCGGCTCAGTGCTTTGCACGTAAGAAGAACCATGGAACCAAAGGTGCGCACGCTATTGTCGCCTGTATCGCTGTTTTCCTTCTGAGCCTCTAACGCGCAAAATTGCTCCAGGTACCATATACCCACAATAATGCACGGCCATCTTTATTTTTAATTTACAGTATTTTCTACGTTACAAGAATTTCTGAAAGCTATAACATTTCTGACATTTGGTGTTCTAAATCTTAGTCTACTACATTGTTCTACATTGATAGATAGTAAATTAATTCCATACAATCTTACATTTGCTGGGAGATATAAAATATCACAATCTTTTTTTCTTTCAACAAATGTCAGAAAATTTGGAAGTAATTTACTATCTACCAATGTAAAAAGATGTCGTATATTAACATGTATGGCGTGAAATATAAAAAATCTCTATACGCCGTGTGGTAGGAAAAATATTGATAATTATTGGCGGTCGTGTAGCTTCATCGAATGAGATAGGGCAAGTGGTATTTTCGTGTCGTCGACAGCGAGGTTATCAGAGACGGTAACACACAACTTGAAACTATGACCAAAACGGTACATTCGACTATGGCTTCTGCTAGGGAATCATCCCCATCTTTCATTCGCCTGGAGCAGGGGTGGCCAAGATTTCCGGAGATACAGTCAAAAAGTTGAACCAGTTCATGTCAGGGCCTCGATTAACTGACCTCTTTTAAAGAACTCAACATTTACGCAATTTCTTACAGTATTTTAACGGTAAGTTATTTTTATAAAATATTTATTTGCAGTGTATTATCTAGTTCTAACACTGTCTCCACAGTCCTTAGAAAAGGAGCACTGCCAAATGTGAAATTATTATTTTAATATTTATATTGTCAGTGTAAACTATTCTGAAATATAGTGAAAATGCTTCAACTTTTGACGGATCATTCAGAATGCAGTGGCGGGCCAGTGTTCGACTCGTGGGCGTAGGATTGGCCATCCCTGACCTGGAGGGTAAGCACGGAATACCGTAGCCGGGACTCGAACCCAACGTCCAACGTGTTATCGTTTGCGTCACTTTGTTTAGTCCAATGATTGAACAGCTGTCGCTTGTGATAAGAGAACAGTGACTCTGGTAGGGAAGTTGATTCACTGGAGGATGTCTGGGCGGGGCAAAGTCTTAACTTTTCCGCCTCATTAACCTGTTGGGAGAAGGGGAAGGGTGCGGGCATGCAGCACTAATCCTCGCACTCAAGGTGCGGCGCCGCGACGCCTCTAGCTGGGCGCAGATCAGCACGCTCGCCGCCCCTGAATTAACTCGGCCCAGATTTACGACGGCCGTACCTCATGCTGGAGGCCGGTGGGGCGGGACCCACTAACTCTGCGGATCCGTCTTCGACGCCGGGATGCTGCGATAAAGACGCCCGAGGGGACGGTTCGACGAAGATTAAACCGTCTTCCTGCACGTCCACGGCTCTACCGTAACCGGCAGAGATTGTTACCTGGACCACCTTCACGAACTTGTGTCTGGAATTGTTCGCTAGCGATTATCCGTATTCACGGCTGCAACATTGATAATGGGGCGGTTAGTGCCATGCTCTCTTGTTCCTACTGTTTTTCTGATAATGATTTTTGTAAGCATAAACGAGAGAATATATCAAGCTGTTTGGCATTTTTGTTTAAAATTGTTTTCAACTTGTTGCCTTTTTTTTAGGACAGTAAATGCCACGGTTTTAGCTAACGAGTTAATTAATGGAATTTTGTTAACTGACTTATTAGCCAAAAGCGAATAATTTCTAGTCTTGGAAAATTAACTATCACGAAAAAAAAAAACATTTTAAGTAAAAATACCGAGCAGATTTGTGATATCTTCTCTCATTTATGCTTTTAAAAATAATTATAGCAAAAACATTATAAACGGGATAGCATGGCCTTAATTAACCAGCTGAATTAAGGTAGGTTTACTCAGTGACGTGAACAGGTCTGCCTTATCACCAGGATGTCTATAACGCTGCAGGTTTGTGACTTACTGGACGTTGAAGACCTTAGACCTACTTGAATTACTGCTTGAACATCTTTAGGGCGCGGTTCACCTCAGTTTTCAACGTCATTTTTTATTTTATATTCATACCAAATATTCTTTTCTTATTTTAGACATAAATTGTGATTTAATCTTCCTCTTAGTAAATTTTTGTATATCTCATAGTTTTTGCCTAATGAGCTGTAAACGTCAAAATTTGCACTTTGCGGTTTTAAGTACGCCACAAAAACCGACTGGCATACCAAACCGAAAAAATTCACAGTGTATGACAATATTGTAGGCTATGATTTGACATATATAAAAACAGAAAAAAAATTATTTTTGTATTTTTAAAAAATTGTTTAAATTTTTAAATTTTCATTTAAAATTAAGAATTTTTTTTAAATACAAAAATATTTAATTTTTTGTTTTTATATATGTCATCATAGCCTACAACATTGTCATACACTGTGAATTTTTTTCGGTTTGGTATGTCAGTTGGTTTTAGTGGTGTACATAAAACTGTAAAGAGCAAATTTTGGCGTTTATGACTCACTAGCCGGCCGGCTGCGGCGTTGCCCACGTGAAATTATGTAATGTAAACAGTAACTCTGGATAAAATATGTGATGAAGGCATTTAACAGCTAGCGTACTCAATAACAGTGAACTATAATTAACTGTCTTAGCTCAGTGTAAAGAGCGTGCGCAATATGCTCGTATGATGTCATAGTAATTCCCATCGCAAAGTATTGCACGGGACACGAACCCGTAACCCCACCCCTTCCACACCACAAACTTTATACAATACCTGAGTGAATGTTAAAGGCATGCTGTGATAATTCTTTCGTATGTAGTGGCTACAGTCCAAAGAGGTTTTATTTATGAGTAGGTTGGCAAATAGAAACGACTTTTGAATTATTTCTCCGTGATCAATCTCTTTTTTCGGGAGACTGTAACATTTTACTGCTTTTCACCTAATAAATTTTTGAATTTCATAAAATCCTGAATTTGATTAGTAGATATTTACATAAGCTTCATTCTTATCAAAAAATCGTCTCGATATCTCCACGGGTATAAGTGGTACAGATGATTATTTGAAATCACATTTTATTTTCTTAACAGCTTTCAAGGACTAATTTCGAAAAATCCTGAAATTACACTTTTTAATATTTACGTAAGATTTATTTTAAACAAAAAACATTTCAATATTTCCACTGGTTTAGAAAATAAGTGGGATTAATATTAAAAACAAGTTTAATTTTTTTAAGAGCTTTCAAGGACGAATATCGATAAATTGTAAAAAAAAATGCTTTTTAGATATTTACTTAAGCATAATTTTAAAAAATCACCTCACTATCTGAAATGGTTTAGGAGAAATAACGGAGTAAAGAAAAACACATTTTACGGCTTTTCACCTCCTTAATTTTCGAATTTCGCAAAATCGAAAAATTTGCGAATATGCATTTCTTTGGGCAATATTATGAAATTAAATAATTTATTATAGCATTCCCGGTTATTAAGATATCAAGGATTCTTTCAAAACACATTTCACCCCTTTTCACCCCCTTAATTATCGAATTTCGAAAAATCCTTTCTTAGTGGGTGCCTATGGGGCAAGGGGAAGCTTCCCTCAAAATGTTATGGTTCTAGGTTCAGCGGTTTGGGCTGTGCGTTGATGAGTGAGTGAGCGTGTCAGGAAACTTCATGTCATATATTAAGATTACGCAAAAACTATGAGAAACACACGTATTTCCAAAGAGGAAGATTTAAACACAATTTATGTCTAAAATAAGAAAAAAATCTTATACATGTATAAAAATAAAAAAAAGACGTTTAAAACTGTGGTGAACCGTGCTCTTAAGCCGAAATGTTTTACCATGCTAACTTCGTTAACTTAAGGGGGCAGGCAGTTTCCTAATCTTGTTAATTATATTTCTCCGTAGCAAAGCTCCTTTGCAAAGTGTTAAAAAATAGATAGGTAGGACACATATGAAGTGTCAGCAGTTATTTCAAGATCTTGTTTGTTTTATATATCTTCACTTGTTTTGATCTGTGTGAACTTAATTGGATATAAACTAATTATATACTGATTTCAGTCTCGCATAAGTAAATATAAATAACACTCGGATCATTAAAGTTTTAAAAAATCAGTTAAGCAATTCTTTATCACTACTAGCTATGCATTTCAAAACTAAATCATAACAGTAAGTTACACATAGTCAAATATAAATTCAATAAATGAAGGAAAACACATCCTTAATACGTATGATGTAATTGGTGCAAGTCAAGTAGGGTAATAAAGGCGAGCTCCTTACACGTAACAAACGTGGTTTTAACCATCTTTTTTTTTTTTTTTTTACTTTTTTATTTACAATTTTTGTTCCCAGTTTCTGTATCATTCAACCATCGACGACTTCATATGTTAGCTATATTTTATCCATTTTTTTCCATGTTTTCGACTCTCGTGATTTGATTTAATATCTGTTCTCTTTATGCGCTGTCCATTCATACTTTTTATTTTTGTAGTCTCCTCCTTTCATTCATTGTGTGTGTCTGAATCATGTTTTTTATTAGCTTCCATTTCTACTGTTTACCTGGAAGTTTTCTATTTTTTAATAATGTTCCCTAAACACATTCATACGCATGTGTATAAAATCAAGGCTACATATGTTCCACTCACTACCTTTCAGTGACGCACACATCCCTCATAACTGGTGATACTTCCACTTCAACCTATTGCACTCTAAGTGAGGACAATCACAAATCAACTCCCGTAAAACTATAACAAGCCATTTTAATTCCTTTGGTGTACCTGGCAGTTCAGCGTATGCATATAATACAACTTCCTGTTATGTAGCCACGAATTAATCATTAAGACAGCGTTTGAATGAAAATGATGTTGACAAACATGCGTTCACGAAATCATATTAGTGAAGGCGCTGCGGTGCAATTCCGAATACCATTTCGGATATGGGTACGTGATCGTTTCAGGTGAAAATAAAAGTCATATCCGGCCCGTAGGAAAATTTTCTCCACCATGAGCCAAATAGATAGTAAATAGGTTTTAAGTTTTTTTTTTCATTTCTAGCAAAGATATCAAATTTTCGAACTGTTCTATTAGGTTTCGGTGTACTCTACTATTTTCGTGGTCGTCTCAAATAATGTAAATAAAAGTTTATATTATGGACTGTGTGAAAAGCAACAAACTCTACAGTGAAAATAGATTATTTTTGCGTTCTTAGTTCAAATAAAAAATTACAAGAAGTTGACTATCACTGTCACTATTACTAGTGTACTTATTTAGCCGGATCAAAACTGTCAAAATTTTTGCGGCTACTATAAAAAGCATGTTAAGCTCATGCTTTACCTCTCCCCCTTTCTTATTCCTTTTTCTCTCTCTGACTAGATTGGCAGCAGAAAATGATATGGCACGTGTTTTAAGACGATTCAAATGCATGTTCTTGTAAAAGAGTTGAGCTACCCATGAACGATACGCATATTTGCCAACTCTGACCACGAATATTTCTGTATCGTTAGGACTTTCAAAAGTAACAGACTGTCAAAGCAATGGAAATGTATATCCAACAACATTTACTTGCGGAGTAATTAACTTGGTCCAAAATGTCCGAAGGACGTACATTTGCTCAATACTATGCTGCAGAACAAATGTGGTGGTGCATCGTCGTGAGGTAACCACGTGCGTTTGTAGATATCGAGCAGCTGCATTCGCATTTATTATGAATTAATATTTTGCTTAAATTTCTAGAAAGCTGTTCCTCGTACAGGAAAAGTTAAAGGCAACCGTTTCGTTAATAACGCACAATCAGAAGTGAAAACCCCGAAACTGCCAAAGAGTCACGTTTAAAAGTGCACAATTGGGATTCCTGCTCTATTATATTTATGGAAGGGGGTTAATTCCAGCACCCAGTTGTTATTTTTAAATTATTAAACATCTTCCGTACATTACTTATAACTGATACACTTTCATTAATTTTTAGTGTATTGAATATTAGAGTTAGTTGGATAACATTATTGAACGGTAGACAGAGGCTCGTTGTGAAAATCCTGGCGTTCGTATCATTTCTTTCTAAATTTATCTGATACATTTTCATGTAATAAGGGTATGGTAGAATTCAAAACTCTGTATCCTGCGGTAAAAAAAAATTACAGCAATGAGCACGATTTATCACTGTGTTTTCACATTTGTAAGTACAACTTTGGCTTCCATTAGAAATACGCAGAGTAATCCCAAGAAAAGTTATAAAAAAGAGTAGTTAATGGAAAAGGAAAGTTAGCTGCGTGGCGCCTGGTATAAACGGCAAAACGTGACGGGCCTTTCCGTCGTCCGTAGTTGTTAAGTTGTAGTTGGCTCACGCACTTTCACGCAGGCCGAGTTCCATTAGCTGCTGAGTTAACTGGCCGGTAATAGGCCAAATTGAACACCATTTGTGCTAGGCGATCTCAGCAGTTGGACTGAAATGGAACTAACGCTTGTCAGTAAAGGTTACAAGAAGAAATAATGGCGTCTGTATATAAACATGGTACAAAGCTTTGTTATGTACTACCCAAGAATATTTACATTAAAATAGTAACCATTTTAATACGTAACAAACTTTCTTTTACTGTGATTTTTGGTAAGCATAAAACTACATATATTACAAAATATTTATATAAAAATAAAACCATGTTCAAAATATTTAAAGGGAGTTCGTATCATAAAACTTTCTTCTAATTCGTTCTTACACTATCTAGATCTTATCCACATAAGATTCATCATACATTTCTGCCATGTTTATGTCGTTTGCTTTTACTGAGACTGCCTGACCTCTTTCAGTCTAGTAGATTCAGGCGGAAGGGAAGCTATTTCAGTTTCTGGCATCAACATCTGAAGAGACGCTCGTCAGTAAATTCATCTGCTGTCAGCAGCAGATAGAACGCGGCCGTATTAACTGTATCGCACAGTCGGACCAAGCGTTACCAGTTCGAGAACTTCGTAGTTC
The DNA here is from genome assembly GCA_003012365.1 of Medauroidea extradentata. Classification (NCBI taxonomy): domain Eukaryota; kingdom Metazoa; phylum Arthropoda; class Insecta; order Phasmatodea; family Phasmatidae; genus Medauroidea; species Medauroidea extradentata. The sequence continues at coordinate 12,676 of PNEQ01066891.1, read as the reverse complement.
AAGAAACTTCACCACAACTGAGTTCCAAACATGTTCGACTTGAGCGACTCCTGGACTGTTGCTGCTGTCGGTTTAGTTTTTGTGTCATCTACTTGTCTTTCAACGGCATCTTGGAACTAACAGTGCTGTGCATCCAGCGATGTGTACTCGCGTGCGGATCTGACATTTGACGCTGCTGCGGTGGTTGTTAATGAAAACACTTAACCACTCACCACGGTGATCCTGGCTCGCTTTTCCACAGGGTCAGCAGGGAATCGTGGCTGGCCGTTCCATCGACCCATTCTTGTAAGTGAACCCAGAAGAAATAAAACGTATAGTACGTAGCAGAAGTGGGAGAGGTGAACATGTCATGTGGTAAATTGTTTTGCTTGTCACGGGGTAAAAGTATGTTTCCCACTTTAATTCCTATGTAAAACGTAACCGTCTTCTGCCCCATTACAAGTCCTTAGATTGCGTAACTGAAACTAAGACACTGCTATTATGTCGAGTGGAAAAATTTGATCACCACGAGCTTCAGCACGGGTAAAGTTAACATGAGGAAAATATGGAGCAAAAGGGAAATGAAGAGAGAAGTTGGGGAAGCAGAATTTCTCCATGAAACCTGCTGGACAATTGTATCGACCGGCACGCATCTCATTCGCGAAAATGGGGAGAGACCTCACCGGGTGTTGAACCCGAATCGACACGTGGAAGGCGAGTGTTCTGACATCTACAACGCGGGTCCCCTGTGTAAATATGTGTGTAAGACCAACATACAGTCTACGTGTCTACGTATGTCCGTCCGCCTGGCTCAGTGATGAGATCTCCTGCCCAGTGGCCAAGGGTCCCGTGTTTGATTCCCAGTCGGGGAGGTAAGTATTTACAGTTAACCTACCTGGGTTCAGGACTGGGTGTTGTGTTGGCCCTTCGTCCCCATGCTGCGGAAGACAATGGCGAACCACCGCAGTTACCTCCACGTGTAGTCGCACCTTAAGTGCTTCCACCGAGGTTCAACCAACCCCCGGGCTGGAAATTCATCTGTAATATATGTACAGTACGTATGAAAGTATATATACACACTTGTTTTACATGTATACTACACGAATGTGTGATTTATATGTATAACCTACATTATATTTTTACTTGTGCATCTAAATGTATAAATGTGAATGTCGTGTATGTATATTTGATTATACGTCGAGCCGGGAAAAATTCGCGGGTTCACTGACCTGTAGGATAGCCTCCAAGAACATCTGTGTATTCAAGCAGACATTATCTGCTCACTGGATTCTCGATGACGCAGTGATATGGGCCTGCATTTAGTTGCTTCTGTACTATTGGCTAAGCGACTTCCAGGAAGTGTCAAATAAGTCACGAGCCAATTGCGAAAGTGGCACGAACTTACAGTTGTTGGAATTCTAGCTTGGAGCCAAAAGAAAACGCGAATTTTTCAGGTGTCTAAACGCATGTGGTTATATGGGTATACGTGTAAAAATATGTAGCCTATTTATTTTATGAAGATAAATGTGTATGTGCGCAGAGCGATTTTATAGCATTTCAGTCGTGTTTAAAAAATGTTAGGGATAGAGGCAGAACAATAGTACCGGATTCACTGGATAACTGTGTTCGCCGCGAGTAATTTTCACGCTGGCGGGAAGAGGCGCGCCCGAACTAGGACGTTGCGCAATGAATCTCTGTCCACGTGACTAGCTCGACAGTTGCGAATTGCCTTTGGCGCAGACAAGTCTAAGAAATGGAGGAAGATGAGTGGTGAAGATAATGCGATGGTGGGTGAGGGATGGACGCCCAATTGTGGCGAGATTGCAGCGTTTCCATATTTTGCTGTCGGTCCTATACAGAAGTATCCCAACTATAAACAGAAACGAGCTACTTTTGGACGTTACACTCGAATTACCTGTCAGACAGACAACACGGAGGAACATTTTGCGCAAATAATAGCAGGAAGGCGAACATTCAGATGTCAACCGATTTAACTCGCAGATTTATCATTCTCGGTGACTGTGCTCTCATCAATAAGCAGCCGATCGACGATTGAATAAGATCACATAATTTGACTCATCAAAAATGAAACTTCGAGGATTCAAGAGCTGTAAACTGTGTGTACGTTATTGCTATCCGCATGTTCTAGTTGTAATAGTTTCGTCACATCATGCTGACACATTGTTTGTCACAGCTGAATGTGAATTGATCCTATAATTTCGTGATGGTTGATTCCTCGTGGGCATGTCAGATAATGTTAATCCCAAATTCACGAGAAACGTCGACGTTATGTTTCAACTCTGATCCATCACAAAACTAATTTGCACATATCTTTCTTGGTTGAAATACTTTATTTTCCCTCAGTACGTTCTCGACATTCTAATCAGTAGGCTTTGTAGAAAGGAAGCGTGAGTGCTATTGAATCATTTTACAGAGCACATTCCATAGCAACACAATATTGGCAGAGAAAATTAATGTTGAATACATCACAAAAAGGCACCGAAAACAAGCTAGCATCGTCTGCTCTTGTAAACAAATACTCAAATAATTCATATACTTTGGATGACTTGATTATTCCCCCTCCCAACCCTTTCCCCCGTTTTTAAACCAATTTTACGGGCATTTGTTGATATAAGAATAGAGTAACTAATCGAACACGGTGTACAGATTTCGTAGTATTCGAATGTTTACCCCTAAGGCCACAATAAACTTATTTTTCTTGACAAGCCTACTTTCTTAAGGGCGCCGCTACCATACGCTTCAGATGTGTTGCAGTGTGTTCGTAAATACATATTTTTCAACGGAACTATCCTACATGTGTCCGTTTTGCCAACGTACAAAAACAGAATATGCTTCGTACAAGAACGAGATGCTATTGTTTCTTGTTAAACCACCGTACTTCAACATGTACTAACCGCATGTATGTGAAACTCGGATACAAACGTGCACTGAACTTTGCTACAGACTTCCACCATAAAATTGTACGGTCACCGCTTGAAGTTCCATAGTAAAAACGTATCGACGCGAACCATGCACGTTAGTTCAGCGCTTGGCTCGCTGCGGTGATGTCGCATTGGATGAGCATGTCATGTTGCCCATACAGCTCCGTTCCTTCTGAACCTCTGAAGCACATTTAGGCAGCTCAATTTAGTGACTTTACTGCCAATAGTACATAAAATGTATCCCAGTGCTAAGCAGACATTTCTAGGGTGTATCAACGCCCTTAATTATTGTATTGCTGTTTTAGTCTTAATTAACTAAGGAATATAAGACATAGTATGTTGGTTCGTCACTGTTCTTCCAGTGGCGCACAAAATACCCTCTCAAACTTTAAAGAAGAGCGCAGTCACTATTCAACACGTCCCTCCCTTCCTTTTCCCACCATTATCCTCCACGAAATTTTCAACACTTCCTCCCCCTCTCCCTGATTTAATAACTACAGAGTGACTGTCTCAAGACTTCTAGAAGTGGGTCAGGAGGCAGTGTTGAGATCTGCCACGAAGTTCGTTTACGATGTCTCTCCTACGTTCTTGCTCCTGTTTTCTTCAAGTCACCGTTTTTTTTCCTATGGAGATAATAATCTCACTATCACGCTGAAAAGTTTCCACCAGAGTAAGCAGTACTTCAAATGTCTTGAGGATTGAGTGTTCTAAACTATTTTCATTCAATAACGACGAGTAAATGCTAGTAGCGTTTCGTTTCTTATCGGAAGATATTGGCATATTCACAAGGTCTTCGTTCCTGAAGCTCTAACATGTATGTTGGGATAATCATTATTTATAAGTTTAATTAAATTTAAGAAATTACTGCGTGCTATTAAATTTTCTTTCTAGATAAAGTAGAATTCTTGCGTTGAAAAATTGTCCTGGAACTCTGGTAATGCTTCACATGTTTGGTAGCACGGTCGTATTATCCCGTTCGAAAACACGATGTCTAAAAACGTACGGTGCGAGGAAACTCAACCCACGGATTTAAATGAGGTTGAAGTTTAACTTGTGTAGAAGGATCACATCTCGCAGCTTCTGACGGAGAAGTCGTGTGGTGGGCGAAATGTCGTTAACGGTCTGCGAGTGAAATGCGAAGGGCGTAACAGCGACGTATACATAAACACGGCAAATTCAAAGTTTGCCGACTGTATTTACCGATTTCCAGCAGTACAGTTTCAAAAGTAAGACCACCCCCCCCCCCCTCGCCAATGTGCCAGTTTTATTTTCTTCCCGGAGTTTCAACCACACTCAGGCTTTGAGCTTTGCGACAAATTAAAGCACTAATGAGCGACGAAGTTTCTCGCCAAGTATCTCGCTTGATTCTGAAGGACGGAGAAGTGAAGAGAAAAAAACATCTCGCTAGTTTTCTAAATGTACCTACTGAAGGAATTCATTTTGCTTAGTAAATAAAACAGACAGGCTGGCTATACTTAGTGTACGTGTCCTGAAAATTCTTAAGTTTCAAGCTCGTTAAGGAAAAAATGGTAAGAGAGAAAGACCAAGTTCTAACGACATAAAAATTACTCCTTTTCGTCTCGGTACGGTAACCAGTAAAAATTAACCCAGGAGCTTGTTTTGACAATTTTAGTAATTTCTGTACATATTTTTTTACATGTTTTCCGTTTTTTTTTTTAATATTGAAAAGGTCACGCTGATCGTAAAGATTTTAATAATGAAATCTTGTGCTCACATTATGCTTTCTAATGTGATGCCCATGAATATTGTCTTTTAAGTACAATTATATTTTGATACCGTTTGCATCGATTGACGTGCAGGAACTATTTTTACGTAATTTTCGCCGTTGAACGTGTATTAACATATAATTTTCTCTTCCCAAAATTATGATTGATGACGGGGTTTAGTTTACATAACTGGGGTCGTATATTTTTCCTTGGAATTTTTATTGCTATAAAATACAGTTAATTTGTTGACAGTACGGATCACATTTTTACTTTATGACCCGATATTTTTGACATATTAAGATCATTTCATATAAATAGAGTTTATCACTTAAAGTTTTGCAGTATTGTATTCTGTCTTACTCGTCGACCGTAGGAGTTGACGAAAACTGACATGCTCTAGTTAAAGGTGACGCCTGCCGCACGCTTTAAATGCGTTGCGTATGTTCACAAATACTTCACATGTGCCGTGTCCATAGTGTGCCAATGTACGCAAAGAAAGCACTCTTCGGACAAGGACGGGATGTATTTATTAAGACGTCATTTTCATTTTAAAAAACACTGTTCCTAGGCCCTCCAACATAGCTAAAGAACGGCCTTTTCAGACAGTCGTACTTCAAATGGACTAACCGGTTGTATGCGAGACTCAGATAGAAAATAATATGCATTGAACTTTGCAACATACTTTCCCCCAATAAAATGATATCAGCACTTAAATGTTCCATAGTAAAAACGGCTCGGCGGGAATCTTGCACGCTAGTTCAGCGCTTGATTTGTGGCGACGTGGCATTTGATGCATGCTCGACGGTCACCCTTAAAGCTCCGTCACTTCTGACCCTCTAACGCGCAGGTAGGTGGTGCCCTTAACGAATTTTTGTTCGATCATGTGAACAGGTTTGCTCGATCACCAGAGGTTATCCAGGTCGTTATGAAGCGCGTAAAAGCAATTCAAGGCTGCAATACGGCGTAATTTACAGTATGCCATAATATTTTACACATTTCTGAAACATTTTTGTATGGAATATCAAGAACTGTGCTGCAATCAGACTTCCTGAGAGTGGATGGGTTTGTGGACATACGACATTGCTTAAGTTTTGTTGAAAAAACTCTGTTGTGTGACTATCAAACCAACCACATAATAGAGTCCCAGAGGAAATCGATAAGTTACAACGATGAGACACGAGCATTTGCTTGACTTAAAAATAATAAATAAGTTTTTTAATAAAAAGGATCTGACAGGCAAATTTGACAGAAAACACCAAAACCAACAAAGACATCTTTTCATCTACGATATTTGCTACTATCGACCATGTTTATTCAGAAAACTAATTCTAACTCATAGTGGATACGTATTATCGACTATTATATCTAAACTAGGTGAGAGAAGTTAGTTAGGTTGCTAACATGATATTCATTTGGGTTTTGTTTAAGTTTATGTTATATTAATTTAGGTTACATACAGCAAGTTCAGCTCAAATAAAATAATGAATTACGTGAAAATAAACGCGATAGGATAAAGTTATATAACTAAATATTTTTTTATCTGCAGTGGGACTGTATAAGTTATATTTTTATCTGCAGTTTACATGTAAATAGTAATCACATTACGTCGAACTGATTTGTCAATTGTACTTCTGAAGTCAAGTCCAAAATCATTTATAGCCACGTGTTCCGTTATGTAATTTTTTGTTTGGAAACCTGAACTTCCCGCTTTCGAAATGTGCACAGTAACTGCCTATCAACCGCGCTGATAACTGAAGACCTCGTGTGTCTACCTGATGACGGGAACAGATTCCAGTTCCCGAAACGTCGTTAATACTGACTCTCTGGAAAACTACAGTGTTTTGTTTCGTCTCATCGTTTGTGTCGTTTGTTGTATTTTCTGTTTGTCTCTAATATATTTGTGTTTTGTTTCGTCTCATCGTTGTGTCGTTTGCTGTATTTCTGTGTCTGATATCTACTGTGTTTTTGTTTCATCACATCGTTGTGTCGCATTGTCTATTTAGGTTTCTTTTTTAGATTTTTGTTATTACATTTATTTTCTGTTTGTTCCTTGTTTTTTCTAACCCGATTCCAGTTTTGGAATTTCATGTTGTGTATGTATCCTATGATGACTAAAGCATACTCTGTTTATTGATGTTTTCTTGTCTTATTATTTTTCCTTTGTCAGTACTTTATTTCGCAATGGAGTATGTCCAAGCAAATAAATCTAGTCAACATTTGACTACTTAAAAGTGATACAGAAATCCATATCTAACAGCATAAACTTCTTTCGGAACCCACCAAGCATGCTGGATGGAGCCTGATAATCCTTTCTACGGCATTGCCTATTGTGCGCCGACATCCCAGGTCTCCTCTTTTAAGTAACGGTGCATCACGTGAGTACCATACCAATGGTTGTTTTAAGAGCACTACATGTAATCAGAGGGTGGCCATGTCGTATAATGCTCAGGGAAATACTTGAAGTCAGTGTATTTGTGCCCTTGTTGCTTGACCGTTTAAACACGTGGTTACTGTAGCCCAAAAACATTGTTTCCGTCATAAGAGCCAATGTATTTTACACGAATTTCGAAGAGCGATAGGGTAGAAATGATTTATCGATTGACAAATGTGTCGATTTTTATCTTAGTCTTTATTGCTGGGAGAACAACATTATGCAATAAAATGTGAATCTAACAACATGACTGCGTTTTGTAAGACTTTTCTGTGAGTACCGACATCGCCTACTGGTTGTGCATGGAAACCACTGTTGAGCTACTTTAATACATTTAAGTAGTAGGAAAAGGGGGCACCTGGCGCACTGGCTCCTGGCTGAGGAGCAGAGGAGCAGCTGATGACGCAATCAACATTGCTGCTGTGACGTCACTGTCCTCCATCTTGGATTATGTAACGTCCGCCATCTTGGATGACGTCACATCCGCCATGTTGTTTTTGGATTTTCCAAATTTGACTTTTGATTTTCAAATTTGTTTTTTTTTTCGACTCACACTTGTTTTACGTCATCTGCTACGCAGCCGCCATGTTTGTTTACATCGTCTGCTTGTGACGTCACATTTTTTTCGACTGTCACTTATTTTCGTCTGCCCGTGATGTCATGATTCCAACATTGGCTGCTAGGTGGCACTGGTGTCGCACTTTGTTTTCTCCGTCGTCTGCTAGGCGGCGCTGCAGTCGCCATGATTGTTTTCTCCGTTGTCTGCTAGGCGGCGCTGCTGTCGTGTGCTGGGCGCAGCCATGTTTGTTCCATTGTTTACTTCTGACATTGGAAGGTAGAGTGCACTATTGTCGCAGCAGGTAAGGGTCAAGTTCCAAGTGTCTATATATGGGGAATTGAACCTTATGGTTTTTTAAAGTTCAAAGTTAACTAAAAAATCCTTTGCCGGGTGTGGGACCCGAACTATCTATCTTTGGGTTAGCAGTCATGCGCTCTAGTCAACTACGCTACAAGTGCAGACACGAAATATGGAAGTTTATAAGTTGTATATGAGGTATTAATATATTATTTAAAAATACTGCATAGACATACCTATGCCAATTAGTTTTTAAATAAAAGTTATGGGTTTAAATTAAAGTTAAAATTGAACTACTTGACATGGATTTTTTTCGTTTATAGTCATTGGTTGTGCTAAAGCTACATACCTATGCCAAATGGTTTTTAAATTAAAGTTATGGGTTTAAATTTTATTCTTGACTACTTGACATAGATATGTCTAATATTTTTCGCTTATGTTCATTGGTTGTGCTAAAGACATACCTATGCCTAATGGTTTTTTAATAAAAAATATATGGGTTTAAAACAAAAGTTAAAATATATTTTTCTTGACTACTTGGCATGGATAATTTTTCCGCTTATGGTCATTGGATGTGCTAAAGACATACCTATGCCAACTAGTTTTTAAATAAAAGTTAATGGGTTTAAATATTTTTTCTTGACTACTTGGCATGGAAACGTCTAATTTATTTCGCTTATGGTAATTGGTTGTTCTAAAGACACACCTATGCCAACAGGTTTTTAAATAAAAGTTACGGGTTTAAATTAAAGTTAATATATTTTTTTCTTGAACTACTTGGCATGGATACGTCATTTTTTCATTTAAAATCATCGGTTGTGCTTAAGATATAGCTATGACAACTGGTTTTTAATAAAAGTCAAAGTGCCCGGACGTATTTATGGTACAGAAGATCTTAAAACGAAGAGGAAACAAGCTGTTTGTAAGTTGGATGGGTCATGGGTCTGAATTCAACAGCTGGATTTCGATTTCTATTATAAAAAAAGTATTAAATTTTGTACTACCAGAAGGTTGCAAGAAAATGTACGAACAATTTGCGTATGTATGACATTGTACAGTATGTATCAATATATTTTTTAAAACGTATTATCGGTTTTTCTTATACAAGTACTGCCGCCCAGTATTCAATAAGTTTCGTGCGAGGCATCTATTACGACACGGGCTGGCGCCAGCATGCTGGCTTGCTCGAGCTAATTTCAGAATGGTTGACTTAGTTCAGTGACCGACGACGCAGCTATGTAACGGAATCGTGCGGCAACCCCTTCCGCGCTCGACCGAGCCGTATTCCTCCCCCTCCCTTTGTCCAGAAGCTACAAACCAAACAGTTTGACATATGTCTACGAGATTCAAAATGCTGACTCTTCTTTAGACCGATAATAAGTTTATATGACTAAATACGCGTTCTGTCAGTTTTTAACCATAGTTCCCGATTATTTATAATTTATTATTCATATGTCTATGAAATTGAAAACGCAGACACTTGTTTGGATACAGAATAAGTTAATATGACTAGACACATGCTTCGTCAGTTTGTAAGCATTTTTTCGGATATAAACAAACTATTGTTTTTAAGCTTAGTTCTCGATTATTTCCAAACTATTTTTCATAAGTCTATGAAATTCAAAACGCCAACACATATTAAGTACCAGGATAAGTTAATATGACTACACGCTTTGTCATTTTTTAAGCATAGTTCACGATTATTTCCAAACTATTTGTCATATGTCTATAAAATTCAAAACGCAAACACATATTAAGTACCAGAATAAGTTAATATGACTAGATACACGCTTTGTCAGTTTTTAAGCATAGTTCTCGATTATTACGAAACTACTTGTCATCTGTCTATGAAATTAAAAACACAAACACATATTAAGTACCAGAATAAGTTAATATGACTAGATTAACGCTTTGTCAGTTTGTAATCATTCTTCTTGATTATTAACAAACTATTGCTTTTAAGCATAGTTCTCGATTATTTCCAAACTATTTGTCATATGTCTATGAAATTCAAAACGCAAACACATATTAAGTACTAGAATGAGTTAATATGACTAGATACATACTTTGTCAGTTTTTAAGCATACTTCTAGATTATTTCCAAACTACTTGTCATCTGTCTATGAAATTCAAAACGCAAGCACATATTGAGTAACAGAACAAGATAATATGACTAAATACGTCCTCTGTCATGTTGAAAGCATAGTTCTCATTTATTCACTAACTATTTTACATATGTGTAGAAAATTTATAATGCAGACACGTATTAAAATTCAGACTAAGTTGATATTACTAGATATGCTCTTTATCAGTTTTTAAGCTTGGTTCTCGATTCAAACTATTAGTCATATGTTTATAAAATTTAAAATGCACAAACTTATTAAGTCCTAGAATAAGTTGATACGGCAATGCGTGCTCTGTTAGTTTGTAAGCTCAGTTCTCGATTGTTTTCAAATTATTTTGACATATGTCTCTGACATTTAAAATGCAGACGCGTATTTAGATACAGAATAAATTGATATGGCAATGCGTGCTCTGTTAGTTTGTAAGCTCAGTTCTCGAGTATTTTCAAACAATTTTTACATATGTCTATGACGTTTAAAAGCAGACGCGTTTTTAGATACAGAATAAGTTGTTATGACTGCCTACGCATTCTGTCAGTTCGTAAGTACATATCTTGATTATTTTCAAACAATTTTTACATATGTCTATGACATTTAAACTACAGACACGTATTTAGATACAGAATAAGTTAGTATGACTGCCTGCGTAATTCTGTCAGCTCGTAAGCATATGACACGATTATTTTTAGACTAGAACGTGTTTAGGCTGAGAATAAGTTGGTATGACTAGCTACGACGTCTGTCAGCTTTCTCAATTACTTCCAAAACTATTTGAAATATTTCTATAAATTTTAAGCGCAGACACGTATTTAGATACATAATATGTTGGCATGGTCACATACACTTTCTGTAATTTTTTAATGAATATTTATACCTAATTATCGATATTGTTAATCTCCTACATCTGTAAGTTACTTTCTACGAATTCTTTTTACAATTTCAAAAAAGAAGCAGAAGCTAACTAGATTAAATACTTAACCCAACCAAAGTCCGTCCGACCACTCGAGCAGGAAATCCTCAAAGCGGGCAATTGAATCATTTTTATATGATTCAAATAAATCCGCAACGAAAAGCACGTTGTTATCAGTTGTCCAGAAGCACTAAAATTATTCGTGTTGAGAATCCCCAAGGCGGGCAATTGAATCATTTTTATAGGATTCAAGTAAATCCGCAACGAAGTGCACGTTCTCTTCGGCTGTCCAGAAGTATTAAAGTTATTTATAATTTAAGAATCCTCAAAGCGGGCAATTGAATCATTTTTATAGGATTCAAATAAATCGGCAACGAAGTGCACATTGTCATCAGCTATGTTCAGAAGTATTAAAATTATTTATATTTGAAGAATCCTCAAAGCGGGCAATTGAATCATTTTTATAGGATTTAAATAAATCCGTAACGAAGTGCACGTTGTCATCAGCTATGTTCAGAAGTATTAAAATTATTTATATTTGAAGAATCCTCAGAGCGGGCAATTGAATCATTTTTATATTATTCAAATAAATCCGCAACGAAGTGCACGTTGTCATCAGCTATGTTCAGAAGTATTAAAATTATTTATATTTGTAGAATCCTCAAAACGGGCAATTGAATCATTTTTATATGATTCAAATAAATCCGCAACGAAGTGCACGTTGGCATCAGCTATGTTCAGAAGTATTAAAATTATTTATATTTGAAGAATCCTCAAAGCGAGCAATTGAATCATTTTTATATTATTCAAATAAATCCGCAACGAAGTGCACGTTGTCATCAGCTATGTTCAGAAGTATTAAAATTATTTATATTTGAAGAATCCTCAAAGCGGGCAATTGAATCATTTTTATATGATTCAAATAAATCGGCAACGAAGTGCACGTTGTCATCAGCTATGTTCAGAAGTATTAAAATTATTTATATTTGAAGAATCCTCAAAGCGGGCAATTGAATCATTTTTATATGATTCAAATAAATCCGCAACGAAAAGCACATTATCTGTTGTCCAGAAGCATTAAAATTATTCGTGTTGAGAATCCCCAAGGCGGGCAATTGAATCATTTTTATAGGATTCAAATAAATCCGCAACGAAGTGCGCGTTGTCATCAGCTATGTTCAGAAGTATTAAAATTATTTATATTTGAAGAATCCTCAAAGCGGGCAATTGAATCATTTTTATATTATTCAAATAAATCCGCAACGAAGTGCACGTTGTCATCAGCTATGTTCAGAAGTACTAAAATTATTTATATTTGAAGAATCCTCAAAGCGGGCAATTGAATCATTTTTATAGGATTCAAATAAATCCGCAACGACGTGCACGTTGTCATCAGCTATGTTCAGAAGTATTAAAATTATTAATATTTGAAGAATCCTCAAAGCGGGCAATTGAATCATTTTTATAGGATTCAAATAAATCCGCAACGAAGTGCACGTTGTCATCAGCTATGTTCAGAAGTATTAAAATTATTTATATTTGAAGAATCCCCAAGGCGGGCAATTGAATCATTTTTATAGGATTCAAATAAATCCATAACGAAGTGCACGTTGTCATCAGCTATGTTCAGAAGTATTAAAATTATTTATATTTGAAGAATCCTCAAAGCGGGCAATTGAATCATTTTTATAGGATTCAAATAAATCCG
>PNEQ01066890.1:0-39732 GCA_003012365.1 Medauroidea extradentata | reverse complement strand
TTTTTTTTTTTTTTTTTTTTTTTTTTTTTTTTTTTTTTGCCCGCGACTTCATTCGCGTGTGGTTTTAAATTTTGGAAAATTCTAAACAATAGGAAAATATTGTGTTAATCATCGTTAATGGCCATTTTAGGAACACTTAAAAGTGTTTCGCTAAATTTTTGTATCCCTCGTTCTGCTTGCTCTGTTTCGCCACTCGCCTCCCTTTCTTTTATAATAACTGTTACCATGTTATTCTATTCTTACCTCCATGATACGTAAAATTTTCTGTCAGTAACCTTCGAGGGTGCACGCATAATCCACCAAAATTTAATCGCAATCGGACGAATGTTATAGAAACGCATACGTTACGTGAAATAATAATAATAAACACGCATATATATTTTTTTCTCCGATCAATAGAGCCTATTGGAAACACTTGCACATGTCTGAAGTTAGGACATAATTACTGTTATTTTCCCACAATTGAAAAAAAATTGAAAATACGAACTGAAAATGCACATCTTCGTAGATACTGTAGACTAAGCTTTGAACATTTAGTCAACTCAATAAAAAATATACTATCTAGGATGCTTTTTGTACAGGTTTTATAATTATTATGTACTAAAAATATTTACGTTTGTTAGCAATCCACTCCATTCTGTCAGATTGTATAATAACAGTAAATTAAGTGAAACAGAAATTCTACATGAAATAAACAATTTATTACAAAAGAATAAATCACGTACGACTATAACACATCATATAAAACAACTTAAAAAAAGTAAAGAATCGATCGAGATTTGAACCACAAATCCTACCACAGCTAAAAACAAACACTCGTTCTATACCACTCCGCTACCGCTACACGACGAAAGAGACTCCAAAAAGAAAATATGAGAAGAATGCTTCGGTGTTTAAACGAAAAACGTTTAATTGCGTATTATTACCCGTTTGAGCTGAGGAAATGTTTTTAAGTTATCAACATTAATATAATCTATTATTTGACACTTGCATAAGTTCATGAAAACTCCTAAAATTAAGAAAAACTGTCATATACACCTGAATGTTGCAGTGCTCGCCATCTTGGCACGCTGCTTGAAAAAGTCGTTAGAGCCGAAGATACCCGAACGCGCTGGCCCTCGTGCCGACTAAAACTCTGAATACGGATTTTGTGGACTGGAAGGGAAACGACTTTTTCATTAGGCCGCGGCACAGTTGCTTCATACCGACTATTGCTTCGTAACCACGAAACTCAGAATAAGCCCCCTGGTTGCCTCAGGCTTCCTACTTAGTGTCTTAGCGCTTACCTATGGCCGCACCGGCCAGCAAACCCGGCCGAAACTCCCTTGACCAATCACAGGCCAGCTCGCAGACAATGGCTGCCACCGGTCACCGTCTCCCATGCCACGTTTATTATTTTCAGATTGTAAAGTATAATTATTGAACTGTCTTCTGTATACTTAATCTTTACTCTAATTTTCCCATTAACTGACCTGACAATTACAATTGCAAGATCCAGTTGAACAAATACAAAAATAATTTTATACTAAACATAAATAAACTTGAATTATATTCTTACAACAATTTTTAGCATCTTACATATGTTTACCTCACTCCTTGTATGCTTGGCAGAAAATCACCTATTGTAGGTCTGTGTTGTCGTATTTAAATATAACAATCTTGAATAACTACCAACCAAAGTTGATTTCATTGGGTTCTAACCAATTGTGGTGGCACAACAGTAAAACATTTGCCTAACATTCTTCGAGAGAACCCCAGTGTAATTACCGGCTTCTGCGAGTCTGATTTCAGTTTTTCATGGTTTCCCAAAATCACTCCATGTGAATGCTGGTAGGTTTCCTTAAGAAAGACTGGCCAAATTCCCTCCCAGTATGTGTCCATGTAAAGTGTTGTGTAACTTGCTCGTAACGACCCCACTGTTAGAAAGTCGTAAAGTGCTGTAAAAAAATCATTGTATTTTTATACAGTTAAAGGTGAAAACTGATTGACGTACCAATTTACAGTCCAAACTGCTGGATTTTTAAAAATGAAATTGTGAGGGTAGGTTTCCCTCAGGGCATAAGCAAGCACCAAGAAAGTGTTTTCTGAAAACAGGCCCCTAAGAAGGTGTAAAGACATGAAATGTGTTTTTGTTGATCTTAAATACTTAATGAAACGGTTGAATTATTGAAGTGCTATTTACTTCAGAATGACAATTGCAGTCCATACCGTATAAGAATGCCATTTTTTGACAGATCATAAGACAGTTGAAGTACAGTGGAAAAACATAACAACTGTCAATGGCAACAAAAATTGTCCTTACAGCAGATTGTTGTTGTATCCAAATAATTTTACATGTATAATGGAGGGATGGTGCACAATAAAGTTTTTGTTATAGGGCGTATGTTGTTATAAACCCTACTCTTTAAAGAGCACATACATTGTGTATCCTTCTATCACCATGTGCTTTCCAGCTAACAATCAAAATATGTCAACAGTTAAGGTATACAATTGCAATAAAATCCTAAATGTGTTGGGATATTCTTTTGGTTATTTTATATCTCAGACTGGTAGGTAATTTGTTTTCAATACTGGCTGCCCATTAATCTTACTAGGGTTAGGTGACTGTGTTAATTGATAATTATTGCATATTACAGTAATGAATAGCCTAATCTACAGATGTTCGGGTAATATAATCATTCAAGATTTAAGATTATTTATCATATATTTTTCTAGGTATGCTCAAAGTTGTTGTATCATTTAAGGGCATTACCGAAAATAAACATGTATGGGTGACATATAAGTATGTAATTTGTTATTTCTGGTTTTATTTATTTCTACTTGACACTTAAACACTTTAAATAAAGTAGCTTATTTGGTTACAACAAACTAAAATTGCAAGAGCATATGACAGTGCAAGTATCTTTAAACTAAAATGTAAAATTAAATAATACGTACAAGCATTATTACAATTATTTTTCATGTTGCCTTCAATTGGGTTCTCCACTATCAGATCAGAAAGCAATATATTTTAAGTTTCAAGTACTAATAGACTATTCTTACAATGCTTAAAAAATTTGTAAACATATTTCTTGTAGAATACATAGCAAAAATTTGCACTGTCACAACCGAAATGGAAATGTATGAACATATGATTGATAGTAAGTGATAATAAGCAAACATGGGTAGGCTTAATTGCCCAGATCAGCTTTAAATAATTGAGGAGCAAACATTAGAAACGTGACGTGTCCATCACATCGAGTACAATAGTGGAAAGTGAAAAAACTCATGTATTATAATAGTACTATGAAGAAACATGGCATTTGCAATATAACATTAATCTAGTTTCCTGTATCTAAGTTTATACTCATGCGTAACTGTCTTAGTCTATTAAGATAAGATGTTCAACTCATTTTCGGACATACACAAGCCTAAGTATTCTGTCCTTTTAATTTGGTAATATGTAGGCCTACATCCTTGCAGCTGACAGGCACAAAATTTCACATGGACTTAGTATTAAATGGTACAACTTACTTGCTAAAATAACATTAAACATGGACTTTATTAAATGGTACAACTTACTTGCTAAAATAACATTAAACATGGACTTTTTCATAAGAATTTATTGAGTTGGCACCTTGACAACAGCATGTTTATGTATGGCCTACAACAAGAACTGTGTTCACCTACAAATTCTTTTAAAATTAATGGTAGGTAACTTTTTTTTTCTGTAGTACTTTTTTCTAGATGGATTACCTGTTTCTTACTCAGCAACTTTTTTTAGACATGCCAAGCTGCCAGGCATATGTTATCAAGGCTAAAAGTTTTTCCAGTTCCTGTCTTCTGAAACTCCTCTTAATATCCTGTTGTCGTTGGCAATTACCGGCAAGGTTTTTCAATCTCAGTGTTGCAATGTACACACAGAATATTAAAATAATACCTTATAAGAATCACAAACACACGTGAACACACAAAAAACCTTAGTTCACGCTCGCAACACGGCCATCCGTTGTTTTGGTTGCCAGTACAGGTCAGCTGATAATGGAGTGTATCTTTGTAAAATAGTTACAGAAATAACGCAATTTAAGTAGAATAAAACAGTTAACTGACTAATACTGGTTACGGAGCTGTGTTATATTACGGTTCCTCCAAAATGCTTATTTATTTTTTACGTATGATACACACTATTTTCAACGTCGGCAATGGATGTTAACCTATTTATTGTTCAAGGCTTCAAAAACGCATCTGGCATAAAGCATTGAGTGTCCACTGTGTATTACTACTTTATTTACTCTATGCTTTTGATCATGCAGCCTGTAAAGGTCGGTTTACGATGCAAACATGTACGCAATAACCGGAACCGTAACAACCTGAACGAGTATAAGAACGAAGACATGCGGTTTACGATGGCCTTGTGCGTCCATGTAGTCTGTGTTAGAAAATGGCTGCTGGTGTCAGCTGTTCGTTATTTTGTTTCGGTTGGGCCGCTATAATTTTGTGTTTCTTATTAATCTGACGTATTTGATGTTATAATTATTAGATATTGTAAATTTCCTGCGTTTTCCTTATTTACTGTGTTACTTTCTTTTTTCTCCTTTAGCCATAGTTAAATACGTGACGGAAACCTGTTTACCCTCCAACAAATATGATGTAGTTCATCTGCATCAGTATAGGGTTAATTTACATCATACAAATAAACATAGCTGTATTAATTATCTTATTGTAAACATAAAAATGTATGTAGGTAGGCAAATTATCACGTTAAAATATAAATACATAGCTCAATATTTCTTCATATAACAGCACAAATAAGTACAACCACTTTTTGATGGTGTAAAGTAGGCCTAACGTAACTGCATGGTTATGTTACACTACACTTGTCACATCAAAAAAAGTTTCGTTAGTTGACCTACCTTCTTCGATAATTTCATTTTCCAAGAATATTATTTTCCATAATATTGTTAGCCTATGGTGGTTAAAACGATTTCGCGAAAATTTTACCAAATTTGAAGACCGAAGGTATAGGCTACATTCAATACGTTAATTAAATAATTGTATGCCACATATATTCAAATACATGCATACACTTTTATTTTAACTTTGTGATAGGTGTGAAGACGTTTAGAAGGAAGCAACAAGTGTATCTCAACTTGCTAATCATGTCTTTTTAAAAACACGTATCAATATGTCAAATGTAAATTCAATATTGTTATTCGCCAGAGGTACTTGTATATCGGTTGCTAAGCAACGAAGGCAGAAGTGACGTTGAGCGGAAGTATTCTTGTATACTGCGTTCCTATTGGCTGAAACCCTTACGCTTTACGGTAGGAAATAAAATATAACAATTTCATACACATTATGTCGACGACGTAATTCTACACGGTATGTATGCCTCACCATAAACTGTGTCGTAAGAAAACCCAACTTTCATTTCCTGCTTACGTTTACTACGCACATGTTTGCATCGTAAACGGACCTTAATACTTGGTACTTTGAGATTGGGTCCGTGTGCAAAATTTTTTTGTTTGTTCAAATGTGTATCAAGGTAGCTTGCTTGTTCTTTGGGCACCAGAAATGTTTGCACTTGTTTGAGTGATGGTGTTGGGAGCTTGCCCAGCAGAAAGGAAACAAATTGTACTTGCAGCTTCGGCTACTGTATTATCCAGCATGAAAATGTTGATCTGACACAGGCAGTTCAATTCCACAAATCTTCAATATTTCCCGAAGGTGTCCTTTTTAACGTGGGTTATGCAAAGTACTGTATGTGTAATAATAATCTGTGACAAATTGAGGCTAATTACACATTTTCCATAATGAGTGTTTAACCCGTACATCTGTCACTAAGCATTGGTCGACAAAGCGTCACAATGCCTCAGCACCTAACTTCACACTAAGCTGGAAATACTTCCCTTGGATAATTGAGGCTATGAACCTGCTATGGCCAGAAATCTGGTTAGGCTGACGTAACACTTAGGTTCTGCAGTGGCAAAAAAATATATCACAGTGGATGCTCTCAGTTTTAAAGACTCAACTCCATTTTGAATGAGAAATCCTCCCCAAGCTGTTGAATTAACAGGACTTCAAAACAGAAATCACTAGAGTTAGTGAACAATTACAAGTTGCAGTTTTTGAGCAGGTTAACCTTGCAGCAACACATTACCCCCAATCTTTCCTTGCACTAGTCTTATTCGCAAGGAATTATAGTTAGTTGTGAAATCTAGACACCTTTTTTCTCAGCCTACTGTTTAAGAAAGCTCCCCTTATTGAAAGTAGTACACTGGTCAGAGGTGGTGTGTAAACTTAATTGTACCAACCGCCTTGTATTAAATACCCATGCCAAGCATCAGCATAATGTACTCTGGCCAAACTGGGCCTCGGTTAAAATAAATACAGTAATGTTATTTGTTCAATAGCTGCTTCAAGTAGCAGTGACAAGTAGCTGCAGTAAGAAACAGCAAAAGGTATACGTTCTGTGGAGTGAATGAAATGGAGAGTGTGTTTGGTCTGTAGGGAAATACAACTGCTCTTCTGTATTGAACATGGTGCTCTGGGAATACAACCCATCATTCATGTCTCATGCGTCATGGATCGTTCCCCTCCAGCCAGTGACTGGGAGCCTTGGACGTCAACTCGGGGCCTATGCTCCAATTTTCAGTCATGTGCGAGTTGGAAGCTGTGTGATCTTTTTCAGGGCATGGAGATTGTTTTATCGTTTGGTTTCTCAGTATTTTACATTACAAGCAAAAATAAGTTTTTCCATGTCCTAAAAAACACTGCAGGGCTTCTAACTCGCATGCGAGACTGAAGATTCGAGCATAAGCCCCTAGGGGCTTTATAATTTATTTTATTGTACTGTCCCTATTGAAGAGTAACAGTGAACTGTTGTGATGATGCTGATCATCAGGTCATTGTATTCAGCCAAGCATATGTGCAACTACTGTACATAGCGTTCGTGAACTAACAACTGTGTGGTAGGTTCATAACACGCATGTGCGTGTCTCACGACTGTGCTGGCTTGGTAACTTTCTCCAGGTGTTAAGGTGAAGGATGTTTTAAATCACATTAGCAGTTGTGGCAGACATGTCGAAGCAGACCTGTTGCAAGGGTTAAGCTTTTAAAAAAGCTATTAATGATGAACATGGTCTTATATTGTATTCCTGTAACATTGGAAGTGTCTTTTAATTAATTTTTCCCCCAGTCATTGTCCAATGTTTGAAATTCAGTTGAACTAAAAAAAATTTTTTACATAATTTATTTTGTATTTATTTATTAGGAAATTATGATGGAATGGTGATAACATGTATTGTCCATAATGGAAGTTTTTTGTAACTTGTAGACATAAACGTCTCTATTCCTCTGCTCCTGGTATGTAGCAATAATTTAAAACACTGTTTTAAATGTATACTATGTTTTATATGCACCAGTTTTTATTTAATTTTGTTTCTCTTCAAAATTTCTATGTGTATTTGTTCTTGGAGAGAGAGTATGCTCTCAGTTATTATATTTATAATTTATTCCACTTTTTGAAATACAGAATGTCTCAAAGTTGTGGGTGTGTCGCAAAATTAACATGGTAGCTATCAATATTTGAATTGAAACTGACAATAATTTTTTTTAATATCTGGACTGGGGTTTATAATTGCCACATTTTATGGTAGGCCTAACTAGTATATTAATTGCACTACAACACAAAGACTGGGTTTGAACCTTGGATAGCCGCACATGAAGTCAGGAAATTTTTACTATGCTGTAGCTGTGTTTCGTCCTTTGGTAATTTATCGTTTCTGCTAATGCTTGCAAGTCATAATTAGAGGAGTGTCTGGAATAGCTTAATAAAGAGAAGTTGGATTTTTGTGATAGTGTTGAATACAGTGGAATCTCACTATAACAACTGTAAATGGCAACAAAAACTGTCTTTATAGCGGATTGTTGTTATATCCAAACAATTTTACATGTATTATGGAGAGATGGTGCATTATAAAGCTGTTGTTATAGGACATATAATGTTATAAACCATACTCTTTATAACGAGATTTCACAGTACTTAAAATTGCTAATAATTTTTATATATGCTTGTAAGAAGTTTGTAATATGTACCCTGTCTATATATAGTGCTATGTAAGGGGGCTATATAGCATTTCATACCATTTGTGTGTTTTTTATCTTTATGTCATTTGTTCACAGATGTTTACAAGGCACATAGTATAATTAAAAGCTTTGTATGTACAGTCAAGTCTTGATTATCTATGCTATTTTGTTGATGAGTTGGGGAGGGGGGAATGATAAAAAATTATGGCTAATTCACAAATATATTTTACTCACTATCCTGCTGTCCCTACGTATTATTTCTTCACATATGAGTGCGTATTTTATGTCACAGCTCTAGTGCAGTATTTGCGTTGAGTTTTTAGTGTATCACTAACATGTAAATCAATCTGTGGAAGTTGCATTAAAAATTACGTAATCAGAATAAAATACTGAAGCACTACTGATATCCTGTATTATAGTATATATTTGGTGGTTTTCTCAAATATTCAGGATTTTACAGATAATCGTGGTTGTGGATGTTTCAGTTAATCCACCTGCAGATAATCAAAGGTTGACTGTACTAGCACATTCACTGTTAACAAGTTAGTATGCTGGGTAGAGCTAACGCCGAGGACAACGTATTGATGATATTTTACGAAACAATGCTCAGATTGGGAACGTATTTGCTTTTGAGTTACTTAATGTTAAATAAAACTCATTAACTGTAACATAACAGTTTTGTGATTGTCAACTCTTGATTATCTGTCCTAATCAGAAGGGAGGGGGGGGGGTTGGTGTGATGCTGTGGATAATTCACAAAAATAATAATAACGTACAGTACTGTTGGATCCCTTTTACTTCTTTAGATATTAATGTATATTTCATGTTACAGCTCTGGTGTAACAGTTGTACAGGGTTCGCAGTATGTTAATAATGTGCATACCAGTGTACAGAAGTTGCATTAAAATGTATTGTAACAAATTATAAATAATTTAACTTCAACGAAGTGCTGATATTAACAGTTTTCACAAATAATGAGAAATTTTTGCAGATTATCCCTATTGTTGTACTTGTAATTAACTGGCTAAGAGGTTAATCCTGCCTTGTATAATTAAGAATTGGCTGTAGTTATCTTTAATCCTAGTAACAACTTAGTAATTAATATTCGTTAATATTTTCTTTTAGGATGTACGTTTTCAAGTAGGTAGCTTATTCCCTTTACTTTGCCACTCCTCTTAGAGCTAATGTTTTCTGTGGTTTTCTGCCTCCAGTGCGTGGTCAAGGAAATCAGTCTTTGGTCGATAATGAAGGTATGACCTCTTTAAATTATTAGATTACGGTACATGGGATGGATGTAACATATAAAATTTCTATTTTGAGTTCAAAGTTTGGTTGTCTAACCTTAAAATATGACGATTGATTCGTATTGCCAGCAAATAGTTTGTAAAATTATTTTCAAAGCAATTGTTTTTTGTTTTTAACACAGTTCGTTACATTGTAACAGTAAAAAAAAAACATGTTCACCGGTAACTTATAGCTACCAATACTGACCTGAAATTATTTATGCTGACATATTTTACATTTTTAATAGTAATCACATTTTGCGTGATGCATAGCCTAGCATTTATTTCAGAATTTTTTTTTTATTTGGGCTTTATTACAATTTTAGCAAAGAGTAAAGAACTGTAGGTTAGCTAACACTTAAAAAGTAATTGTTTTATGGGTAAAAAAAACTATTAACCTTTTTTTAAGTCCTCTTTCTTAAAAGTCATGCAAGTGAAGTACTTAAGCTTGCATATGTATGCTCTAGTTATTACATGAAAGTAATATTTTTATTTATCAATGTATTTTATTTTTATTTTTTTTTTTTTCCAAGTTTCTGGAACAACATATTATAAGGTTTCAGAATTTGATATAAATGGTAGCGTACTAAAAGTGTAAAAGTTATTTAAGAAACATTCATAAAGTTATTTTGACAAAAAAAATTTAATTTTAGTGTGTTCTAAAATCAGTATGTTTGGATTCTGACTGCTAAATTATGACTTGACATTTTATCTAACAAAATTTAAATTTAGAAGTATTAGGGACTAGAGTTTTTTTTATTAGAAAAAATACCTTTGAGTAACAGTCCAGCATATTAAATTTCTTAAATTTAATTCTGGGATTAAAATTTTAAATTTCATTAATTTATTATGTGTATATATATATATATATATATATATATATATATATATATATATATATATATATATATATATATATTTTTTTTTTTTTTTTTAACAAAATTTTTACCAAAGGCATATGTTTTATGACTGCTGCATCGTATCGCTGCAAAGCAATTGTATACAAAAATCGAGATGGTAATTTTCAATCTTTGAACACCCTAAAGAGCTAAGTAGATTACCTGTGATGCGAATACAAATCTTACTGCTTTTATAAATACATATTTAAGTAGCCTACCATTTTATTCTTATGTTGGCTTTAAAAGTTTGAGTGATAAAATGTATTATAACACTGCTTGTAGCTTATTACTGAGCTTAGTGATGAAATAAGGGTTTTAAAGTTTTTAAAGTAGACAGACACTCCTCAGTCTTGCATGCATTTATTTGTGTTGTTCGTTTTGCCCTCCTTAATGTTTCTGATATTTGTACATCAGGTATTATATGGCAATGAAGTAACTGTGGCACACAACATACAAATATTTAAATTTAGTATAGCATTAATTTTTAGGGTTTTGTTTTGTTACTACGATACCAAAATCTTAAATGTATTTATTAACACTGGTACTGCTATATTATGTGCTTTTGTTCGAGAATGGTGATATGTATAGTGAGCAATGTAATGACAGTATTGTGCACATATTTAAATTTATTTTAGTGTAACATTATTAGCCTCTGACTTATATAGAGAACATGTTTTGTTTAACATTTAGAATTTGTTTTAGGGATTTGATGTTTGAAACTTTTCCTTTTCCATGTGACATTACAATTTTTTAGTCATTTAGAATGTGTATTTGTTTTCTTCTGCCGTCGTACAGTAGACATAGTGTCGTAACTTCTAAATTGGCGATTTTGAGTTAAGACTATGTCCATTCAATCTTAAAGAGCTCTCTGTGATGGATATACTGGCGTATCTGTATCTCTTGCAGTGTCGAAGGTATTGCCTTTTAAGCTTTGTCGTAAGTAATGTTTTTCATTGAATTACAAGAAACACAGTGGTGTATCTTTACATACGCTAATATGTGTCTTAATAGGTTGATATTTATACAGGGAAAGGCTTATCTTTACTGATGCCATTATGTCTCTTAACTTGTTAATTTGTGTACAGCGCAAAGCAGATAGTGACATACCGTAAACACCCACGTACCACACGCACAATTTGTCCAAAATTTGGATGTCTAGAAGGGGGGTGCACCAGGAGAGAATTTCAAGTAACTTAACAAAGTTATGGCAATTTGTCGAATAAGCCACCAATGTTGAGATATTTTGAATAATGTAATTCTTGTTAAATTTTATGCTTCTTTATGTGCTGTTAAGGGATGCGACTTGGTGGCGCCGGCCCAGCTCCTTGCCCTAAATGGGAACTTTCAGGATCCTGTGTTGTGATTGGCTGTGAGGTGGTGTGACCTGTGATGCGCACTTTTCTCAGAACTGGTTGGGGAAGGTTTCCAGGGGAACTATATTCTTGCGCCCTGATCCACTTGTTATGTGGATGTGTAGACTTACTGTCGCCATAGTGTCGTGTACAGCAAGCATTGTTCTGTCTCTGCATGGTCAGTAATAGCGTTTCACAGTGTTATCACCCAATACAATGTCGAAACTGCTTCATTCTTTTACTGTCAGCGAAAAGTTGAAAGTGATTGTATTATGTAAATACATTTTAAACTTTTGGAGACTATGTTAGGCTTCTAGTATGTATGAATTCCATGTTTTCCTTGTGTCTGCTTTGTATGTTGTAAATATTGTTATTTTTGTACATTTTTTGACATGCTCCATGTCCCTATTGTTTTTTTTTTTACATGTAGAGGGATTGCCAGAGTAAATTTATAAATAAAAAAATAGAAAAAATAAATAAATATGTAATCGTGCGGCAGGCAGAAAATATAACATACCGGTATCTTGCGTCAGGCAGTGGCAACGAGAGAAAGTCAAATTTCAACCGGTAGAAGAAAGGCTGCATGCGTTTGTAATGGAATTACGGTACTTTGGTTATGTGGTTACTACAGAGATGTGTTAGATGCAGGCTTTGAAGAATGCGTGGGAATTGGGGGTAAATCCAGAGTTCAAAGCTAACATGAACTGGATTTACCGTTTTTACAAAAGAAATGGGCTTATCCATACAACGGAAAACCAATGTTTGTCAGAGACTTCCCGAGGCCTACAACGATAATCTTTTAGCGTATCAGCGGCACGTGATACGGTTGCGGCAGCAGCATTCCTACATTATGGTGCAGATGGGCAATGCAGACCAAACACCCGTCTACTTTGAAATGCCAGCGTCACAACAGTAAATTGTTTTGACATGCGGCTGTCCAAACCCAATGCAGCCGTACCAATTCCTCATTTTCTTAAGTGAGTAGTAGTATTTTGGTTTTGGAAAACAGGAAGAAAAAATAATTTTTTTGAAAAATTTTGTTTTGGAAAATACATTTTTTCCCTAAATTTGGATTTTAAAATGGGAGTGCGCGTCTTACGTGGGTGCGTGTAGTACGTGGGTGTTAACGGTATCTGGTAACTTACGATGTTGTTATTTATTAGGTACACAATTTTTTAGACTTTATTCTTGTTTAAATTAAATGGCAACAACCCAAGTTGTACTCAGCAAGAAGTACATTATTATTTGCTGGTTGGCAATACCAACATTTGCCGAATGAAAAGAGGTTCACCTTATTACCTATATGAGTTCGCCGCCAAAAATTCAACAAACATAACCTGACCATTGTTTTGATTCCAGTAAGTTGTGCTCTAGTGATAGTTGAGGTTTTAAAATTGTGTTTTATCTTAAGGCTACTAACTATAGAAATGTTGAACAATGTAAAAGCTGTGAAATACGTAATTTCAAGAAAGAAGTTTAAGAAATGATTGTCTAGGCCTACCAATAATTCAATTGGTTTGGTGCCCAAATCATTTGAAGTTGATGGAAACAAAAAGAGGACACCACTGAGAACATTGCACTACAAAAATGAAACAAAGAAGTCAGTAAAAAGAAAATGTCAAAAGAGCAAAGAAATAAAGGTGGAGAATATATGTCATAACAAATAAAACAGTTTCTGCCAGAAATAAACTTAAAGAAAGGTGAAATGGGGATGTTTTTGCAAAATTTACTCATAAGTGTTCAGAATAGATATCTGACGCAGAAAGGAATAAGGTTTTAGAAGCCTTTTAAGAAACAGGAAGCTTACAGCTTCAGAGAGAGTACATAGTAGGTATGTTACACAACAAAAGACAAAGAGAAAAACAAGCAATAAAGAAATTCTTTACGAAGATAGAATTTCATGTATTTCTTGTCAAAAGAAAACTGTAAAATTTCAGTATGTATAAAAACACTTTTTAAACACATTGGGTGTTTCTGAACTGTTCGTACAGCAAGGCTCAAGTTAACAGTAGCTGGCACTGTGGAACAGGAAAAAAAAAAAAAAAAAGAGGTGGTCGCCCAAGCAAATTAAAAACTGGGACAAAGCAATGCATGATGTGTTACGCATCCCGCCCTAGGGCTGCGCTTCCCTCACCGCCAAGGGTTTTCCTAGAGTTTGTTTTTCCTCGAAGTGGAGCTAATTGCAAGTTCATAAGAGGGGTTTTCACCAAATAAAAATATGTTTTGTTGTTTCTGTACACTGGTGTTTCCACGATCATCAACTACCAGCCCGCCATTTATTGTTTTAACTTCCACTACAATCACAACAGGGGATTTGAACAACATTCACAAATGCACTGGCGTACCAGTGGGCGAAGTTCCAGTTACATCAGATACTACATTGAAGTTCGTGTTAGGGTGCTGTCAGTCCGAGATGCGTGCGGATCGCTGACTCTGGTTTTCGCGGCCTCCGCTTGCTAGTATGTTCAAAAGTCTCTCTCTCTCCAACGACTATATTCCATGAAAAAAGCTAGAAAGTTCAATTTACACCACTGGTGCACTCAACATGCCCACAGTTCTCAGAGTCAATCAAAGAATTAATGAAATCACCGGCCCTTGTGACATCGCTGTTCAGCCACCCCACAAAACGCACCCGCCGACGTCTCGAGCTAAAAACCTTCTCCCCTCGCCTTCGGTCAGCTTCCCTCGCCCGACCTACCGCACCCTGACTTAATTCCTCCGTCTTACAAAATGGAGTATAGTTTATGTTTACTTGTTTGCTCAAACCTTGGTGCTAACCAACAGGATTAGTTCCCACCTGCTTAAACAATATTATAATTACCCAGGACATTATTTAAGATGTAGACAAATACACAGGATAACACAGTTTTTAAACAAATAACAAGTGGATCAGGGCGCAAGAATATAGTTCCCCTGGAAACCTTCCCCAACCAGTTCTGAGAAAAGTGCGCATCACAGGTCACACCACCTCACAGCCAATCACAACACAGGATCCTGAAAGTTACCATTTAGGGCAAGGAGCTGGGCCGGCGCCACCAAGTCGCATCCCTTAACAGCACATATCTCTCTAAGAAGCATAAAATTTAACAAGAATTACATTATTCAAAATATCTCGACATTGGTGGCTTATTCGACAAGTTACTTGAAATTCTCTCCTGAAGAATTTGGTACTAAACAAGCTGACTAAAATACCACATCTAACTGACTGCCTTCCAGCAATCCATAAGTAAAAAATAATGGCCCAGTTTCCAAACTGCAGCTACAGGTAGCACCTGTCTCTGTCCATGTCCTTGGTCCTCAAACCACTAATTTATTGCTGTCACTGAACTACCTTGTCACAGGACAAGCTGCACCGCTCACACTTACAAAAACATAGTCAAATTATACAATTATGCCTACCACTACACTTTAGTATGAAGGAATGGATAATTACCACTAAAACTTAATATCCTAAGCATAAGGTATGCTGGTGAGTTCCAGTGCCCTTTACAGATGCAGTGGCGTGCAAGGTTTTCATTGTAGTATTTTTCCTACGGGACTTTAAGCGGTGACCACAACATTTTATTTTTGAATAGTATGAAGTAAAGTATAACACGTGCCTCTCGTCTTTCACTTTACGAACCCTGGTAATATTTTTGGGGTTACAGCAGTCTAAAAAACCAATTTGAGCCATTTTGAGAGGCCCGAAAATCATGTTTCTAACAAGCGTGCTGAATTTTTTTTGTAGAAATAATAGAAGCATAGTTACAAGAGTGTGTTAATATATAATATGACTAAATTAAGCAGTTTCGCGTAAAAAAGAATATACATTTCTCATGCTGCAATGCCATCCATGCGCCAGTCGCTGACTCCTCTTAAAGCCACCCTTGCATACAGACTTGAGTTACAATGGGAGAAATATTTTGGAGTTTTAACATCTTGGAATCTTGTTGGTTACCATCAAGTGTAATTAAATATGTACAGATGGAGGCTCAAATGCTGGTGATGGAGGGGAGAGTGGTGCCAAAGTGTGGGACAATGAAGAAGATGGAGTTTCGTATTCCTGGTCTTTCTTCCACCTGATGTTTGCATTTGCCACTCTTTACGTAATGATGACACTCACCAACTGGTATTCGTAAGTATTTCCACTCTTAACTTTTCCAGTGATTTTGTTTGGTAGATAATATTGAAATTTATTTGCATGTATCCCTCTTTTTTCCCGTTTAGGCCCAACTCGTCTTTAGAGACACTGAATGCTAACTCTGCATCAATGTGGGTGAAGATAATCTCCAGTTGGATGTGTATAGCATTGTACACTTGGACCCTGGTGGCACCCATCGTCCTGCCTGACCGCGAGTTCAACTGAATACTAAACATTTCTAGATGGTTTTGTTGTGTTTTGCATGCCTGCCTTCATTGTGCACTGAAGCTGCTTGTAAGTTGTGAAAGTGAAGTTGGGAAGAGCATACTTAAGTATGTAGTCTGTGAATAATACATATTTTAGTAATGTTAATAAAGAAAATATTATTGTGTGTGTGTGTGTGCTGTGTGTGTGTGTGTGCTGTGTGTGTGTGTGCTGTGTGTGTGTGTGCTGTGTGTATGTGTGTGAGTGCATTCGTGTCGCAATCTCTCTTAAGTCCTCCATAAATTGAATTGAGATGTTATGTCTTTATAAGTTTAAATGTTTACATAATCATATTTACTAGATGAATAAGAATTTAAGAAAATTGGTTTTGGTCCTTTAAATCGTAGTTTAGCACCTTCTGAGTTCTAAGATATGAATAGTGGATGAAAATCTATGTCCCTCTACCTTCAATTGCTGATGTGTTGTAAACTGTGATTTTTCTGTTGAAAATGTTTCTGTGGACTTTAGTATTGTGATAAGCTTAGAGATTATAAATCTAGTTGAAATGGGTATTTTGTTGACGAAATATCTTTTTTTTACAGAAATAATATCCTATTATTTGGGTTAGTTATATGGCTTGTCTGTCTGTGCATTAATCAGAGAATATTATATAGTATATTACAAAATGTGATATTAGGTGCAACAGCAATTAGTTGATTGTGATGAGTTCTGTTTAGAAATGAAATAGTATATTAAACTAATAATTTTGTACTGCTGTGTACATTTTGTGTATGCTGTTGATCAAAATAGTGTATAGAGTGTAAGAAAACCACAGCTAGTTCTTTTACGAACATATTTAAGAGCTTCATTGCAGGGTTACAGTTTTCAAGTATGAATGATTGTTTTGCTAAGTGTTTATTTGGTGTGTGCAATTATAACTACTGTATAGCATTTTAATAAAGGAAGACAGATATGTCTGATTCTGTATGCTTAATGTGTATTTGTTTATAAAAATCATCTATGTACTTGTACTTTATAATATTCCATTCATGCCGATGAAATTTCAATCATAGTGTTAAATTGTCTTAGTTTTTTTTATACATGAAATTCTGTCCAACGCCGTAAAAGTTAAGTTTTTAATTGCCCATACCTACAGTGATGATAATAAGTGTAGTCTGTGTGTTTTTTGAGAGAAGAGAAGTGTGATACAAATTTTATTGTAGTTTGGTTAGCATGCACAGTATGTTTCCAGGCTCCATGTAATAACTTGAGGACTGGGCAATTTCCCAGGATGGCAATCTGAAAGGGATGCAACTAGTAAGAAGAAATTTTTTTTACTTTAAATAAAAATATTTATTTTATTAACTATGCCCTTTTGTAATTTCTATGTATTCCATGCACCCACATTCTTAAGAATTTTTCAAATTTTTTTGCATGACTTTGGGGGGGAGGGGGTTAATTTTAATCTGCTTAGGGTGCCAGACACCTAAACCCGGGGCCTGTGTGTTACATTAGGTTTTATAACTGATGGTTTTTACTGTCATAAATAATATTTTGACTCTTTAACTTTGTAATCTCTTTACTACTGCTGCTTCATTTATGTACAATTTAATAATATACCTGTACAATAAAATGTCTTTATTATGCCTCACAGTTCCCAAGAATAGGGACATTATATGGTGGGAGGTTGTTGTAAAGGGGTTTTACCAGCAAAACCCCTATTTTACGACACAATGGTTCCAGAGAACAGTCATCATAGAGTGGTGGTCGTAATAGGGTGAGTTGTTCTGAAGGGGTTTTACTGTATAAGAAAATGACTTAATTGTTACTTTCCATCAGTACAGGCTGTTCTTCATGCATTTGGTGTTCAATTTTGTGTAGGAGTTGTTGGCAATTACAAACTACTAAAAAGTCATCATGCTTACTGCTGGATGTTTTATGGAATTTCAGTTTGCATATTCATACAGTGAAGTCAGCCAATGTAATTTACAGAACTGTTAATCTATTAAGTATATTTTTGTGCATGGGTGACTGACCTTCATGAACAAGTAAGGAGTGCAAATAATTATTGTGTTCCATGTAGATTAATTTGTCATAATACTTATTACTGTAATTGTGATTGCCAGCAAAGTGTGACTTCAGTGCCTCCTCTAACTTTAAACAGATTTCTTTTTTATAAGATATTAGTGTAAATGCAGAAGCTGTGTATAATTTTTATTTTTTTTTATTTTTAGATATTAGTGTAAAATCAGAAGCTGTGTATAATTCACTGTGTATTTAACTGTTACGTACATACCATAACCCTTATTATTTTTTCTTTGCATCAAATTAGGCTTACCATTTTTTAAAATATAGAACTGAATATTTATTACAATTGCCTTGCTAAATGTTGCTGTTTTGAACATAAATACCGCAAATAAAATATGACAAAGAATATGCTGTGAATACACTGTGACGTGTGATGCTATGCTTTGCCAAGTTATATTAGGCTTTTAAACTTCAAGACGTGTTGTCAACTGAAGCAGTTAACATATACGTAACAGGGTGCTATGCCAAACCACATTAACTGTGCCAGCCAAGAAATTTTGAACACATGAAATAAGCTTACATAAAGAAAGAAACTTAATAAAAGTACTACAAAGATACTGTATATGTTTTACGTACCTTGGATTATGATACACCATGTTGTTTCTCTTGCAACTTCTTTATTAAATCAACTTTAGTACAATGTTTGAAACACAGACACATAGCAGAGCATGACAGCACAGCACTGCATGGCATAGCTTCATATGTGAATCCATCTTAAGACACTTTATTTTGTTCAGTGTTCTGTAAGTTTCTCTTTGTATCTTATATTTTAAAGGTTGTTGTCCGTAAGTATTACAGTATATAATCAAAAAATAAACCTAATAAACTAATGTACAGTATAGTTGTTTTTCCTTGTTTGTGGTAAAATTTATGTATATCAAAACTGAAGGGAGTTGTGTATTTGTTATAAATGGATCCTGTATAAAGAAGTAATTGCAGTGTCTTTTTTTCTCAGAATTAGTTGCTATGGAAATTAAATTTCACTACTTCTTTCATTTATATGTATAGGATTAGTGCTGGCCGAAGTTAGAAAATTTTGAACTGAACCGAACCGAACATAAGGGTTCGGTTTGAAACATCTGAAAAAATGTTTGAAAAACCAAATGTTTGATTTTAAAAAAAATGTGTTTTTCGAACTGATATACTACGACACAAGTGGGTAAAAGAAAGACAAGAAACACATTATGACATACAGAATAATTTTAGCATTGCAGTCTTGAAATGCAAAAGATCTTTATGTTTGTGTGACCAAAATATATCTGCGTCTGCGTACGCATCTACTGTGGAATGGGCAGACGTACCTACATGAATCTATTGAGTTAAAATTTTGTAAACTTCACTTCAAACATCCGTGATTCATTTCCCTTATTTTACGGCATAAATAAATAGTGTTATGTTGTGACCAATTGGCCTAATTTTCAGCCTACACGAACTTAAGTTATCTTAACTTTCATACGAGCAGATGAAAACACTCGAGAAAAAATATGTAATGAAAAGAAGTCAGACATAATTTATTGTGCTACTTGCTGTTTCAAATTAACTCTTAATTGAATATAATTCTGCAATCTGTCCTAAACATAAACACGGTAAAAGTAAACATAGCACGGATAATGATCGCAGTGTGACGGCCACGTCATAGCGATTTAATGGCTACCAACTTTAGTTATTTGCAATTGCGTCTGCTAACTTCTGTTATTGAAATATAAAACTGCTATAAGAATATTTATACAATTTCTTAGTAATTGTAATGGATAACTAATGTGATTCATTTTCCCGAATTTGTATGTCGTGCACTCGTAAAGATTGCTTAGTAAAATGGAATATTAACGTAATTGTTTTAACCAGATAGTGTACTGTAAAGTATTTTTTTACAACACTCATAACCCTCTTGGCCGCCTATTGTGGTACACGGTTGTTTGTTGTTTTTTTTTTTTTTTATAGAGTACGCAGTGCTACATTTTTTCAGACTTTAATTAGATCATACGTTATCTGTGATGAGTAGGCGGAAGTGTTGGTTCAAACTGCAAAAAGATGAGGGTGATCCAGATCCACAACCACAGCAAAAAATTTCTAAAATTTCGCCCGATGGACAGCGTCTGTCCGCCCAGCAAACAGCAGTTAGCGTTTCTTCTAGCAATATTTCATCATTTCCTTCAACTTCACCACATTTTAAAGGTATCCCACATGTGCAGAATACCAACCATTATGATCAACCTATTAAAGGGTTACTTTGCAGCAAATTCTTTGTATTGTATAATTGTAAACTTATTTTCTTTTTGGCAGTAGTTTGTAATGTATTGTAAACTTTTTCTTTCAACTCAAGTAATTAAAATGCCATAAAAAGAAGGTACCATTTTTAAAATTTAAAATGAACTTCTTCATACAGTGCTTTTAATTTTGCATATCAGTACTACGATGCAAAATGCTTAATCTTACATTATAGTTATTTTTATGATTGGTATATAATGTATACAAGTTTTACTTTTAAAAGTTATGCTAGGGCTAAATTTAAAAAAAAAAAACTTATAAAATATATATTTTATGGGTTTGTGTAAGTTTGAAATAATATTTTTTACATTAGGTTCAATTCGGTTCGAAACTTGAAAACAGAGGTTCGCTCAGCTCTAATATAAATGTGTACATAGGGTGTTCCTAAAGGTCTAAAGTTCACAGACAAACTGAAACCACGGGTCGGGGACACCACGCCAAGTCAGAAAAAGATAAGAACCTTGGGTCTCCAAAGCACAGTTTCCAAACTACGGCCAAAGTACTGCAGCCAATAAGAAGTGAGCGCGCAAACTCTGAATTGTTGCATGGGAAGCATTGTTGTCAGATCATCGGTATCTACTGTGGTCATAGTTGGTTAGTTAAGCAAAGGGGAACCAAGTGGGAAGCGTCCCATAGTGCCACTGCAGACAGCCGAAGCTTTAACCCGTGTGGTCCACTGTTTGCTTGAGAAGTTGATTCTAAGTACAAATTCACCCTGCAGAAATAATGTAGTGATGAGGATGGAGACAAGAAGACGACCGGTATATTGGAAGGAAAATAAAGGCACAAGCCAGCAGAAATACAAGTGCTGCCATCATAAACTAGAAATAGAGAAACCAAAGGAGTTAGAAAGTAAAATAAGAAAATAATGTGATGAGCTTTAAATAAGTACTAGAATGTACTGTAATGGGTCTTCACATAAGAGTTTGCCGGGTAGCTTCAGTCTAAAGAAGGGTGTTAAAATTAGAAGGCCAAATTCCTGTTTAAATCACGTGAAGTTGAATTAATTTAGCTTTTCCAAAATCAACTTGTTACAAAAATTCACATTGTTGTATCCCTCTGGATCAAGATGTCTGATGCAAGGGTCACTTTAGGCCTGGTTGGAGTTTCGCACCTAAACTACTACAATGGATGTGTATTAATTACACAAGAAGATAAATATTACTGTCCTTGGTTTAAACTAGTACAAAACCAAAAAAATAGCAAACTGCCTCAAACTCAGCGAGGGCAGCCACGTTTGTCTTCACCCCACACCAGTAACTCTCTCGGCCCCTGGCCTAGCACACGTCTGTCTCGCCTCGCGATTCTAGCTAGAATTCTCTTGGCCCTCTGCCTACCACACGTCGGTCTCGCCTCGCAATTCCGACTTGACTAGCCCCAGCCAGGTTCGCTGCTTGCCTTGATTCAGCCACCCGTACATATTCTTGCGCCAACTGGAACTCTGCCAAATTGGTAATTATACAGTTAAATTCCTCTGTTGCAATTCATTATTAAACTGCTTTGCCCTGAGCTTAGATTAGATTTATTAATGCAATTGACATGTTAATTAGTGGTTTCTTTTACTTCATGGCTGATAAGAAGTTACTGCGGATGCGAAAATAGTTCTGCTCGCCCTTGCACTAGTTTTGCAGACGTCGCAAACACCCTCAACATTCCATCACTGGCTTGTAGCCAATCACCAACAACATGGCCTTATAGGGCATATTTCCAGGAAAGCTGCGCCCACAATCGGCGCCGCTTTGTCTGACTGCTAAAGACCACCACTTCCCTTAAAGTTATACCAATTTACATAAAGCCTACTAGTACCTACTTAATTGACAAAGTATACAACAAAAACTCACTTAACTAGAATTTAGGAAATTCAATGCTGAGCATTTTGATACCAAACTTGATATAGGAAACTTGATTTTAGAGTTACAGCACATTACCTGATACTTTAAAAGAAATCAGCACATCAGCCAACTTCAAATTCACTACAATCCTTTACCACATAAAAATCTGCCAAAAATACACTAAAATAATATGTTGGGGAAACTTTGGGCAAATTCACCACTATGTGTTTACACTCAGAATTTATAAGTTTTCACTTTGTACGAAAATTTGACTGTTCACAAATTATCAAATTGTGGTAAGATATGGAAAGTTCACTATACAGCAAAATGTTATTATAATAAGTTACAGGAAAATGCTCGATCAACAGATACATGTGCAGTAGCAATAAAAATATATGAATCTGCACTTGTTACCAAATTTAGGCTAAATCTCAAATATACTAAACACCCTGAAGAGACTGAAATAGCCTCCGTACAGAAATAATTAAAGAAGATAATCTGTTCAGAATTTAAAGGATTATCTTTTGACACATCACACTTCACAATCACATTAAATTGAGTTCCTTGAATTGTAGTAAAAGTCCCATAAGTCTGGAAATGGCTCAATAACTCAATATGTTATAAAAGTTTACCTAGATAGAATGTTTGAATCAGTATTCTGAGCAACAATTTACTTTAAGTCAAATGAACACAGAAAAAATAAAATAACAATACTTGTGTTGTCAACATATTCAAAGTGCCGTAAGGGATTCATCACGACTAAAAGCAGCAAGACATATACACAGATCAAAAATGTTAAATAGGGACCAGGTC
The DNA here is from genome assembly GCA_003012365.1 of Medauroidea extradentata. Classification (NCBI taxonomy): domain Eukaryota; kingdom Metazoa; phylum Arthropoda; class Insecta; order Phasmatodea; family Phasmatidae; genus Medauroidea; species Medauroidea extradentata. The sequence continues at coordinate 16,806 of PNEQ01066890.1, read as the reverse complement.
TGCAACCCCCTCACTAGAAATAGAGAAACCAAAGGAGTTGGAAAGTAAAGTAAGAAAATAATGTGATGAACTTAAAATAAGTATGAGAATGTACAGTACATACCTGTGTTTGTATACTTAATACATACAGTGTGTGGGTCAGTTAACTTTCCTCTAGAAACATGTAATTGAACTCAGGTGTAGCTAGCATTGAACTGTGCAGGTTAGCACTTCCAAAAGTTATTAAATAAAATAACCACAGTCATCAGAATAGCACCTAAAATTATGAGTTTAGACATACAATGTTGATATTTTTTGTGGACTTTAGGTGTAATTAGTTCCTTTGTGACCAGTGCAAGTAAATGGGCAGTGAACATGCAAGATACTTCAATAATATTTTTAAGTCCAGTATAAATTTTAGATTGCATTATTGTAGAACGTGGAATTTTTCCCACGTTAAAGCCGGTATGGTATTTGAATGTTTTGTTTTAGGGTGAGTATCCCAGATGTTATGTAAAATTTTTGTCTTGTGTACTTTGTGCACTGTAAAATATTGTGTGGTCTTTAAATTTAACTGGGGGGGGGGGGGGAATTGTATGACAAGGAAAATTGAGGGAAATGTTAACCACCATCAACAAGAGCTATTTTACTGCTTGTATGGTTGGTAGCGATTCATTGCATGTAGTGCCGTGTATTTTCCTATTTAAATACAACATTAGTGAATGAATATCAGATGAAATTGACCTCTCTGTATTTAATACTTCAAAATATTTACATTTATGATCTTATTGACATTTCTACTTACAGTATAATTAGACTTAATTGACGCCAGAAGAATGTGACGCTATCACCGGCCTCAGGTCATCTTGCACGTTTCCGCTTGCTCTGCGCTTCAGACAGTTCAAAATTCCAGACAGGTGGCATCAGAGTTAGGTTTTCGTGGCTTCGCCAAGTTGCATCATTTGCGTGTTTGTCCATTGTGCGTATATACACATTCCAAAGTATTGTAAATTGCTGTGAATATCATTGCCAAATGATGTGCAACCATCAGTATTCTGGAAATTATGTTTTACTTTTGCCAACCTAGTAACAACATACTTTTTATTTCACATATTAAGGAAATATGTTATTTACCGTATTGTTTCTGTTAAGTGCATCGTCGTTCATGGCAGTAGGACTGAACGAAACGTGAATTCTTAAATTGCGTGTGTCATGTGTGTTTTTAGTGGCGGTTTTACAAATTCAAATAAACTATGCCCACATTTACGAGATTCGTAATGGCAATAGTGCGTGTTGTATCAATCGGTGGACAGAAATCAGTATTATAAGACGTTAACAACTAAGATTACTTTTTATTGTATCTTATATTCAGCCCCCGTACATTTCATGAGTAGATATTGTAGATAAAATTTATTGGAGCAGTTTAATGTAGTTGTAAACATTGCACGACCCTATGTAAATAAAAGCACGTGGCAATATTTATGTTTACATTCGGCGGAAAGACGTAAACTGGCAGAAAATAGAAATTAATCAGGGCTTTTTTTGAGTGCTCACTTTGTTCCGAATCATCTATACAATGACATACAATGCAATACGTCTAATAGAGACTTATAGAAATGTAATTTTTCTGGCTGAACTTCATCCACAAATCCTGCTTGATGTTAAATGTGCTGGAGGTCTCTGCATGAAAGTATTGCTCTGGTTTGTATAGCATGCAAAACAACTTGTTTTATCGTCTGTGCTGACCGATATAGATGCATATAATTTTAATCAGTATTGTTGCTTCTACATAAAGCAGCACACAACTAACTTAATGTTTTATTCAGACTGCTGCATTGAATAATACTAGGCATGAAAAACATCGAGATATGCTTGCAGTACTTGTCCTGCAGAAGACACAAAATGATTTATTTTATTGTGATTTGCAAAGGAACTGACAGAAAAATTAGAGTTACAACAATTTTATTTGTTATTATTGTGTCTTTACAAAACAGTCATTAACTGCATTAATTAGTGAGATATTTTAGTGAAACTCCTGCCTCAAACCCTACCAAGTAATAAATGTTACATGGGGTATCTGTTTAAAGCATTTGTTTTGCAGAAAAAACAAGATGACTTGTATTTTGTATACAATTTTAACCTTTGTTATTGTTTCTTGATAAACACACCATTAACTTTCAATTAGCGAGATATTTAAAGTATGATTTTAAATCAACAAAATTATGCAGAGTCTAGTACTTCAAAGAGTATGTTACATTTACTTACATGTGGCAGTAATAGTCATTAAAGTACATAGCTGTTTTAGTGAGACTGGTGTCGCAAATCCCACCAGGCAAGAAGATCAAGGGCTGATTGCTCTAAATCAAACTTGGACATAGAAATGGTTATCATGTACTGTAGTATGTGTAGATAAAGTACAATAATTAAAGTTTTCTGATGAAAATCCTTATCTTGAATTATACGAGGTGATAAGAAATCAGACAAAAAAATTCATGTTTGATATGTATCACTTGTTATGAAAGAACTTGTTTTATGCATTTTCTGATGATAATTACCAAAGCTTTGTGTTTGTGGTCATTAGGCTTATTTATTTCTATATGAAGCAACACACTACTACATACTTATGGTTACTCGCAGTAAAAAATTACTCTAGTACAAACTTAATTCTGACTGGAGTTGTTTTAACAACTTTTAACAATATTGTAACAATCTAGCATTTTGCCTTGTGCAGGAGCGTAGGAATATTTTGGGATTGGGGGAGGGGGTGGGGAAATTACATCTTGGAACACTCAACCCTTTTAATAAAGCTGGTCTAGGAGTCGTTCCCTTGGAAAATAAGGGTTTTCAAGGAGTAAAATAGTGCAATTTAAGCATATTTTGTTCCTAAACATTGTAATATTCAGCTTGTTTGAATAGTAATTTTTTTTAGAAAATTAGTTTTTATTGAACAGTTTTCCAAAGAGACTGTTGACATGCCAGGAGCCAAGACAATAAAAAATAAATTCATATCAGAAAAACAAGAGTGTTAGACATTGTAATTTAAGCAATCAGTGGCGGTGCGTAAGGCCGTGCTCTCGTGCTGTAGCACTGAGTAAAATTTTACAAAGTTATTGTAAACTTAATTTTATTAAATTTCAGGTAATGTGACACAATTTATACTTCTAACCTTTCTTTATAAGAGATCGACTGCTTTGCGCTAAATTTTATAGGCGAACGGAATTTTATCAAGTAATTTCGCTCGTGTAAGCCGCCCTTTACTATGGTGTAAACCTGGCTCGGTGCTCCCACGGACTAGCGTACGGCTGTCACTCCCCTTTCCTACCCCCTGTCCAAGCTAGTGGTGTAGAGAGATGCGGGAACCTCGCCTTTATCAACATCTACTCCGTGCAATGAGCAGAGTAGCCCTGCTATCTACTGCGCAAGCGCGCGACAGTTATGTCAGCGTGTTGACAATGATGGCCGCTCGCGTCGCGCACGTGTTTGTACATTGCAGACTTGTAAACAAAGTAATTTTCGGTGTCTCATGGATATGTAGCTGACTTAGAATAACTTTTATGAATAGTACGTTACTATGTATTATTATTTTAAGTTGTGGGCGTCAGTGACGTGATACTGTGCATAAATAACGAACTGCCGCAGAATCTATGTTATTAGTCTTTGGCGCAATGGCTACATTACCGACGCTTTATGATGGGATAATTTGGTAAGTCGAATTTTACAATAATGATTAATTTTTGTGAAAATTCTGTGTTGCTTGACGGTAAGTGGAAAATTATTTTAAGGTTTTTGTCCGTGGTTTATTAGTGGCAAGTTTGTTTTCCGAATGTGACGTGGTAAGAACTGCACACATTTATTTACGTGTTTCGTAATTGTAATCATAAATATTGCAGACCTAAGGCCTAGCTGATAATAAAACGAGCTGCGCAGTTTATGTGTTGATTTTCTAGTGGACAAGCACATGAAACGACTAGTTTTCATAATTGATGGAGTTATTTACTTATTGTGTTCGGAATAGTTATTTATTCGTATCAAAATGCTATGCCGATGCGGGGCTGAAGATATGCGTAGGCCTACTTCGCGTGTGTTATAAAACTGCGTCTGCATTAGACAAGCCGAACTCTAATGTAGTCTTACGTCTCACAGGCGATATTGTTGGTATTTTATCTACGAGTCTGGTTCACATTGATCGTGAGGGAACGCAGTAAGAACAAATGTACAGAAACTGAGATTGTAGGATACTAACTTGCCGTTAGTGGTATTCATTGCTTGTGTATTTAACGAGTACCTATACATTGTAGATAACATCTTTAAGTTGAAAGTTTTTTACAACACACTTTTTTGGCTACATTACTGCTTACCATGAAACGCAGTGCAATTTCTCAATACATGTAAAGCAAAAGTTCTATACCTTTGAGTTAAAATATGATTATTAGCAGGGAAAGAAAGTATAGCGATTTAGCGGGGGAGGGGGTGAAGGACATTATATTCAGAGCACTGAGCTCAAAACATTGACCGGCTGCCACTGTAAGCAATTATGTCCATAAATTATGCATAACCAAAACAACATATTTGGAAAACATCCTTGCTGTATATGATAAACTTGTGATTTGAGATAAAAGCTACATGTAACAATCAAGAATCTGTGTGATACTATAAAATAAAAGTAAAAGTTGGTTAATGTTGTTCTTCACCAGAAATTCCATTAAAAGTGCATTTAAATTGTTTTTAAATTTTTTCTGTTACTACGTCCACGGAAATGCTATGATATTGATAACAAAACAATGCGATTTAAGTCGTCAAGGAAAGAACATTGCAAGGCTAGCATCTTCGTTGTAATATACATGAACGTGGTTCTTATTACTGTGAATCGTATTTAGTACGCGTTATTTAATAGTACGGGATTACATGTCTTATGTAATCTACGTACTTGTAATGTAATTGTTTTAAAATGTTGCTTCCTGGCAAGTCATTCAAAGTACAAATATTTTCTTGAACATTACAGTAAAAGTGATTCTTCTAGCTTGCATGTCATTTTCCGGCCCCACACCCTGTAATCTCAGATATTTATGGTGCAGGCAGTATATGGACAAACAACACTCAATTAAACAAAAAAAACTAATGGCATATCCCAAATTGAAAGGCGTATGAAGCTAAGATAGAGATTCAGTAAGCCTTCACAGCCTCTGGTCTGTCCATCCGTTATTCATGTGATCAACAGCCAATCAGCAACCGCCAAAAGAGTTATTTGTATGTCCATCAAAACATCAACAAATTTTAATTTTTGACGGATGGGTGAAAGTACAGCCGTATAAACTCGTTATTAGTGTTGCAGTCAATTTTCAATACATTTATAAGGTTGTGAAGTTTTAATACCAGTGTTTTTTTAGCAATATAATTGCTTTAAACAACATTTCTTACTTCAGTTTCTTGCAACGGGTTCTTTCGGTTTAAGGGGCACACCTAAGCTGCTTCCCCTGGTGCCATAGTTCTTTCCATACGTTTGACCTGAGCTGCCACCTGTTGGAGGCTCATGGCGATCGGAACTGAGCCACGTGGTGAGAGCTGCTCTACAACAATTGGACAGGTTCCCAAGTCAACTTAGATTAACTCTGCAGGCCACCGGGTAGGAATGTCGGCAACGAGAAACAGAGGGGTGGGATGGTTGGGTTGCTGATCCGAAGAGGCCCACATACCCCTTGCTTCTGCGCTCTGCAGCTGTTCTCGCCGTTGTTGGATTGCCGTCTCTCGTTCCTGCTGTCAAGTTGCCAGAGGCGAGGAGACCTCCGCCACAGGCTTTGGAGGCTCACTTATCTCCTGCGGATCTTGGCTCTGTGAGGGGAGAGAAAGGAGCTCCTGCTGCGAACGGCCTCGCTCGTCTCCCGCTGGAGGCGCCTCGCCCGTCGGAAATTCACAGTGGATAAACTTGGAAACTTTCATGTAATATTGTCTTCCATTTGGGGCTTAGCTTTTGCAGCTATCTCCTTGATGGAATTATGGCTTTCTGAATTTACCCGTGCACCAGAGTGCCTTGTGTTCGTGGCGTCGGCAGCGTCAGTGGCCCTTTATTAACCGACCATGATCATCGTAGTGCGCGGCGACAAGTGGGTATTCCTTCCTCTTAGTTTTGCATAACTACTTCCTTGTTCCTCTTCTCCTTTCACCCCCTCCCCATGGTGCATGCATAATGGTAAGCCCTGGCCAGGTGAGCGATCCTGTGTGTAAGTTCTTTTGTAGCCACTGCCGTGGGCGGTTCAGTTTTTTGGATCCTGTGTCGGGTATTCGGCACACGTTATGTGTTTGTGCTGTTCTTGTATCTTCTCGAATTTTCGGGTTGTCTTGCTTTTTGTGTATTTTTCGTTATGGTGTTTTCGCGTTTACTAATGATACTTCTGTATTGTATGATTTTTTCGTGTCTTGCTTATGGCTGTGACGGTTTTGTCCAAAGGCCAGTCAGATGGGGAAGTGAAGTGAAGTGAGCGATTGTGTGTGGTCAACTCTAGTCTCGTTCTCCATGGGGTAAACTTCGCTCTTACGGCGCTGCGCACCGGGATTTGTCGCGCCCATAAGCAACGAAGGTGTGCAGCTCGTGAAGGGAAGGCAGCCACCATCTGCTATAGAACGCATCCCACGGGTGACAGATCTGGCGCACCATGCTGTAGTGTTCCTGGAAATATTTAAATACCAGCTCTTGGACCAACTGGTCAGTGCTTACGCTGCAGGGGCGTCGGTGCAGCAGCTGAGTGACTCGTAAGAAGACTGGCAAGCGACTGGAAGCTGTCTGTCGGCGAAGGTTGGCGGGCGACTGAGGTGCTGAATAAGTGCAAAGTGTAACAAACCGCCCTCTGAAACTTGCAGGCAGTGGAGAGATTCTTGCATGGGGAACTACTAGAATGCGTCGGAATTTGGACGTCGAGGCGGCTAAGCCCTTGTCAGGGCCCTACCTGGCTGGCAGCAGTAGCTTCGGGATGGCGTGCCTAAAATCAGCCCGAAGATTTTGGAGGATATGAAATGTACAGCTGCCAACACTGAAGAAGGAAGACGGCGGAAATATGTACTGCAGAGCGTGAGCTTGCTTGCGCTCGGGAGTGTGGGCGATGGCCGCTAGGAGCGCTCAGGCCCCTAGCACAAAGCTCTCTGAGCAGCGCCCTCTTCTCACTGGCTGTGGCCGCCAGCCGATGAGACGTCACATATCACTGACACACATCTTTCCTTGCAAATTTGGAAACGAATTGTTAACTAAATATCCTACTTTCTGTGTCCTAACAACATTAATTATCGTGGTTTATTCCCTGCGCGCCCTGTCGCACAGATTTGTTCCAGTACCCTAATCTATCTGTACTGGTTTTTCTGTGCTCTTATCTCTCTCTTGCTCTCCTCGGGAGTAAGTGCATGGCCACAATCGCAGCCATGCCTCCAGACAACCCTGCTCAGCCCATGAGGTACGCGACCTCCTAATACTTTGCACGTTACCTAAAACATATAAGGCCTTGCCCTGAGACGCACTCAGCCCCTCCTCGTGTTATAATTAGATACTAATGCATGCCGGAATACCCATAGACTGAGACGGGGTACACGCTGGCGTAGCGGGATATGGGGGCTCGCCAAATAAAAAAATCGTGTGAGATCAGTGTTTCCTATTGCCCTGCTAGCTCTGATCGGAGGCGAATGTAAGTTAACTTCTGTAGTTTGGTTAGTTGGAGTCTTAAACTTCCATGGAGCGTGGAGGCGGCCACCATCATGAATAATGCTTGATTGTTCGATCTTAACTCTTTCCCAAATTCAATTTCGGTTCCTTCAATCAAAATTATGTTTAGGCTTAAATTTTTTTTTTTTTTTTCGTAAAATTCTGTGCACTCGGTGTGCCCGTGCTGACGCGTGTTATTTTGCACTTAAGTTTTTCGAAATGTTGGTTCACTTATAATTTTCCGTAGCCTTCATGTTTGAAGACTTAAAAGGAGTCCACTTACGTGAGTTGGCGTCTCTGATTTGGATTTGCAAGTTCAAGGTCCAGAGGTTCTAATGGTTTCAAATCGTGGATTTACCACAAACTTTCAGTTTTGTAATTAATCGTAAACTCTTTGCGCGCCTTCGTTTTAACACCTTTACGGTTTGTCAGTGTTTTGAGTAACATGTTTGACACGAGATATGTAACTGTAGAGAAACCTAAGACATTATTTGAACACTCTAAGACGCCCTGCATAAGTAATGTATTCAGGTTACCCTTTGTCGTAGCACGCCATTAATGTGTATCATGCAAATGTAAATCATATTTGGATTGTTCACATTACATCAAGCGACATTTGTAATAGTATAGATTGTTCTAAACTTATTCAAGCTGCTGCATTTGTTAATGTACATTCTATTTGTGAATTCTAAAAAGGCCAAAGTCAGATGTCATGTTTAACATGTTTGAAATTCATGCTAGTTGGTGAAATAGACTTCAGTAACACCTCACCTTTGTCTGTCCTTGTATTAGTTGGTGCTAATTTATATCACATATCACACCACTTCCACCCTCTGGCCGTGTTCGAATTCAGTGCAATGTACCCTTGATCACTTACTCCTTGAGCCCTAAGTAGGTTGCATTTTATGAATTCGGATCTACGGTTCGAAAAGGCTAAGTGGCTTGTGCCCTTTGCTGAAGGGGACATTCTAGAGTGCATATGAGCCCTTGCTGTGAATTCGAACAGTTGCATGTGTGACGTCACTTCCGCGATGCACTTTTCAAGGACTTTAAGCGTGCTAACAGCCCTTAGACAGCCAAATCGAACACTGCCCCTGTTTGTATCTGTTCGGTAACTACATGATTGTGGATAACAGCAACTAATTTGTTTTGCGTTATATAAAATGTGTTCATGGGTTCCAACTTTAGTATGTCACATGTATTGTGAGTTCATTGCTTCTGATATGAGACGGTTACTGCTGAACACATGGTTAGCTTAGCCCACAAGTATAGTGTTAACAGGCCACAGGTAGGGGTCCACAACAGTAACGACAAATTGACCTTCCCGTGCATCAATACAAGTATCATGGTTGTGTTTTCTGGGGGGAATTGACTCACATACAGTACAACACCTGGATCATCCAAACTAACCTCACACGATTAGTTAACTTTCTTAACGCAACAGTGTGCTATGTTATCACTGTCTGCTACATGATGTCTGCTCGTCTCAGGTGATCTGCGTGTTGCCTACAAACTAGGTCATAGTATTCAGTGTTCAATCTGCGACCATGATAATGGTCAGGGCAAGGATGATGCTGACCTTTTACTCTTATTTTTACGTGCTTATTAATATGCACATAACTGCTAATGAACTACCAGGTCAAAATAATTTTTTTTTGCAACATGTGTTTCAAGCCCTCTTATCCACAAATACTTATTTTTGCATGTGTTAAACGTCACGTAGCCCCTAGAACTTTGTCAATTAAATCATTCACCATAGCTTTTCAGTTATTTTGTGGATACGTTTTGAAGAAAATGCCTTTAATTGGATGTACTGAGGTGTAACACTCTTAGGATGTACTTATGAGTGTGTCATGCACACACACACACACGTATATATGGAATACACCTGTTGAATATTTCCGTCTATTTAGGAATCATCCCGTATCGTACGTAAATTTGACAGGTATACTGAGACACCGCTTAATTTAATATGTAAGTACCTGTCCTGTCTCTTACAATGTCTCTGGGGTAGGTAACGTCCTTTATTGCACCCGGCATTCGTTGTTTGGTTGTATGTTACTGTCGGTCTTCATAGACATTTGCAGTGGCCTGGGGTGGGAAAAATTTGCTCTGTGGTTTGATCTATCCCACGGGATGTTACTCCCCATTCACTTTTTTTCCCCTCAGGAACTCACCTCCTGTTCGTAATGGCGAAGAAATGACTTCTTGCAGACGAGATCTAGTTCCCAACTACCCAAGGTGATCGTGTCTTTTACCTCATCTGTCGCTCTCCTGCCAGGTTGTCAGGATTGTTCATTTTCTTCCCGATCCAAGGTTATTAAGTGCACATTATCAACCGATGAAACTTCTACATACATAGAATATACTAGGGAACGCTTTTTACGAGGAGTTACATTTATTTAAGAATAATTGTTCCAAAAATATAGTAATTTGTATTTCAGTTCTTAAAATTTGAGTGAAAATCCGTAAAAAGAAACCATGAAATATAATTTTTTTTGTTACTTTTACTGTCAACGAAACTATAGAAAGACGTAAATTATATTGATATGTTAATACCCACAGTTGTAAACAAAAATAATAATTTTATAACAACTATATTATTCTACAGGTTAAATATTTAATTTTACTGATGCCGGATAAATATGAACGCTCTGCGGCGACCAAATAAAACCTAGATTGGAACTAAAAGTGTCAAACTTCGTATTGTATGTCGCTGAGTTATGCACAGAAAAGCTAAATATTTGCGGCACCGTCGTGATTCAGTAATTTTCTCCATACCACAGGACAGTTACATCCATAGCATGAAGTTATAAACATTGCCGCATGTTTTACTTATTATCCAATGTTAACACAACGACTTGGCGAGGGGAGCTGAGTGTTAACCCCCCTCCCCTACCTGAGGGCATGATATGCGACTTCGATAAAGTACTGTTGTAGCGAGTTCAAGTTTTTTATTTGCTAAATCATTAGAGCAGGAAGATATGGTTGGGCACTGGGCATCAATAAAAACAGTGGTGCTGTTGTGAATTAAAGTTTTTGTTATTGGCTGGTTTCCTATATGATAAATTTCAAATTTGACAGTAAATGTAAATGCTTTTCTTTTGTTTAAAAGTGAATCACCCCCCCCCTTTTTTTTTAATCTTGTTGCACCACTGGTTTACATTCAACAGCTGCCTTTACTTAATAAACGGTAGTAAATATGTTTTTTTGAGTATATAAATACCTTCAATTTATCACGTTAATATTATTAGTTTCTGTCATTGGTATCCTAAGGTTAAATGTCCCGCATGTCTAGTGAGAGTCTCTCCCACATTACGGCAACACTTTCAGGAATAATATTTATTCCATCAATAACTTGAAAACCTATGGATGGATTTTAAATATGAAAACTGTTTTCCATGTCGAAATATCCTATAAATAAATTTGGATAATTATGTTATTCAAAATACGTTACGCCATTTTAATAAAAAAAGATTTTTCGAAATTTGTATTTATTTATTTATTTTTTAAGTCTCTTGCACTTACTTGACCATTAGTCAAACGAATACAAAGCCGTTTGCAGGTTTTTAACTAGCCAAGTACGGTAAACTGAAAGAGGAATAGAAGATTGTAACATATCTGGGGGTGAGGAGACTGGGGTCGGCCCCGCCGCGTCTGGTGAATAGCATAATATTATCACAGGAACAAAGAAGAGGACAGAAAATGGAAGTTGGGTGCACGCAGCGTATTTTGAGTGACATGTGATACTCGGCATATAATATTAAAACAATCACCAACCAGCTTCACAGAATTAAGGAAGGTATCAGCCATAAGGCTTCTAGTGTTGTACCACCAAGCATTCGTGTGGAGTTGCATCGGCAAACAATGGAGCTAAATTAAACACGGACAGCCTAACCTGGATTTGATCTGGGATCTTTGTGTTTTAATTTGAAAAAAAAAAAATTACTATCGGAAAACCTTTCGCGCAGACGTTTTCGAATTATAATGTTATTTTCATATCACGAGAATTTTTGAAATTCGGTTATTATAGAGTATTGTATATTATCATACTAATACTTATTAAAATTACAGTTTTACGTTTTTATGGATTTCAGTTTTACATTTGAAAACTAAGTATACCACTGACTAGTGCTATATGAATATATGTCCACTAATAAAATATATACTGGACAAAAAGTCTCATAGAATTGTGATTGGTTCAGATCACTGTCTTCGTCTAGTGTCCAGACCTGTAATTCTTTCTACCTATGCTATTGAGCTGATCCCTTTATGACCGACACTAGCAATGAAGTGTTGTTTTAACAATGCAATATAACGTCATACTACCAGTGCTCCTAGCGGCTCCGACACGAACTTGCTACTCGTAGCTCCATACGCAATTCCAAGTGTCCAGACCTGTTCCTCTGTGGCTGTGGTTAAGATTTTATCGACGAATGTATATTTCAGTCGTTTGCTTGACAACTTACCTTCCCATACCGAACTTCTGTTTCATATGCCCATGGACAGTTAGAAAAAAAAATTCTTTGGGTGGAATTGTTCAAAATTATTCTCTCGTCATTTGTGATCAAATGAATTACTGGACAGTGCTGAAATTGTTGGAAATCCTACGAGGAGTCCTATAGATGGAGGCCCTTTGTGCAGCGCATGGAAGTTTGAAAGACAGTACAATTTGTAATGTAGACTTTGGCCCTATTCAACCACACATCACAAATTACAAGCTACAAATTTTGAGTTACAAGTTACTAATTATTAGTTGTAATAACTTCTGTTTCACATTGAAGTTGGCACCACTGAAGTACGTAAATGAAGACCATTATAAGGTAAAATTACAAGAAACAAACACATTAGAAAGTAAATCATTTGGAGAGGTACAATTTCGTGAGAAATGGGAAAGGGAGTTAAATAACGTAAACGATACCCTACAAAAATACATCGGTACTGTTTAAATTACTATGCATGCTGCATCTGTGTATTTATTTCTAAGCGATTGTCATTCTAGTCCTCATTATATTACAGGAATTAACGTATGTACCGTTTAAGACACCCGGAATTCCATTCCTGTGTGTGTATAACTTGCTTTGCAGAACAGAAACTCTCTCTCCTTAGTATTTTGCAGGGTTTTTTTTTCAACAACCTGCAAAAATACAAACTTCGTAAACAAATAACCGATGTGAAATAACGTTGTTAGCCGTGACAATTTTGCGAGCAGCATATGTTGATAAAGCGGTGGTAGGATTAGAGGGAGTAGACGTTCACTGTGCGGCTCGTGTTGCCCTTCTATGCGCGCCACGGCAGCCACCTGCACGCCGATCTCGAGTTTCGTAAAGACTCGGATAACAGTAGATATCACTGCCTAGAGTATTCCTGGGTGTACTGTCTTCTCCTGAATGGTGCTTTGATCCTGTTGCGGCGTGTTTCTCGGAGTTTTCATATAAATACTAGCCGCGAGATTTCATGCCATTTTATTACGCGTATTAAAGTGAATTGTGCCAGAGACTGAGAAGGTTTGCCGAAAAGTATCTTGTGGGAGATGTGGCGATAGTGACGGGTTGCCAGCGGCACTCAAAAGTGTCCAGCAATATTTTTGCTGCAAGGAGTAGTGTGGCGTATTTTCCAGGATATTAAAAAAGGGCAATTTTGTCAAGGATTTTGTGGTGGAATGCATAATATACGAGATATTTGCAAAAAAAGTTACAATAATTCGTGCAATAATTATCATCAAACTAGATGGAGAAAAAGCATAGTGACACATTTTTCGAAGTTATGGCTTCTGAAAATTTGTTAAAAATGCACATATAACAGTTTTTTGGTATTCCAACAAGTAAATAATATTGCAAATATATAGGTTATTTAAAAATTGGCAACTTTTTCAAGGATTTTTCGAACGATGCATAGTTTTCGAGATAATTAAAAAAAAACAAATTACAATTTTTTGTGCAATAATAAACATCAAAATGGAGGGAGAAAAAGAACAGTGACACTTTATTCAAAGATATGGCGTATGAAAATATGTAAAAATTCATATATAACAGTTTTTGGTATTCCAAAATGTTAAAAAAGTATTGCAAATATATAGGTTGTTTAAAAAGGGGCAATTTTGTCAAGGATTTTGTCGTAGGATGCAAAGTTTTTGAGATATTTGCAAAAAAACCAAAATTACAATATTTTTGCAATAATTAACGTCAAAACGGATGGAGAAAAAGGATAGTGACACTTAATTCAAAGTATATCAGTTTTTGGTATTACAACACAAAAAAGCATTGCAAATATAAACGTTGTTTGAAAAGGGGCAATTTTGTCAAGGTTTTTGTCTTAGGATGCATAGTTTTCGAAATATTTTCAAAAAACCAAAATTACAATTTTTTTGCAATAATTAACATTAAAATGGATGGAGTAAAAGAATAATGACACTTTTCAAAGTTATGCCTTCTGAAAAAGTGGTTAAAAATAAATGTATAACAGTTTTTGGTATACCAACATGTTAATAAGTATTGCAATATATAGGTTGTTCAAAAAAGGGCTATTTTGTCAAATATTTTGTCGTAAGATACAAAGTTTTCGAGATATGTGGAATAATAAACATCAAAATGGAGGGAGAAAAAGAATAGTGACACTTTTTTCAAAGTTATGCCTTCTGAAAATTTGTAAAAATTCATGTATAAGAATTTTTGGTATTCCAACATGTAAAAAAATATTTAAAATATATAGGTTCTTTAATTAGGGGCAATTTTGTTAAGGATTTTTTCGTAGGATGAATAGTTTTCGAAATATTTGCGAATAACCGAAAATTAAAATTTTTTGTGCAATAATGAACGTAAAAATCGATGGAGTAAAACATAGTGACACTTTTTCAAAGTTATGCCTTCCGAAAATTTGTTAAAAATGTACGTATAACATTTTTTTGGTATTCCTACAAGTAAATAGTATTGCAAATATATAAGTTATTTAAAAAGGGGCAATTTGGTCAAGGAATATTTAGTAGTATGATAAATTTTCGAGATATTTGCAAAAAACCAAAAATTACAATTTTTTGTTAAATAATTAACATAAAAAAGGATGGAGAAAAAGGATAGTGACAGTTTTTTTCAAAGTTATGCCTTCCGAAAATTTGTTAAAAATGTACGCATAACATTTTTTTTTTTTTTTTGTATTCCAACAAGTATATAGTATTGCAAATATATAGGTTATTTAAAAAGGGGCAATTTTGTCAAGGATTTTGTCGGAGGATTCACAGTTTTCAAGATATTTGCAAAAAAACAAAATTAAAATTTTTTGTGCAATAATTAACATCAAAATAGATGGAGAAAAAGCATAGAGACACTTTTTTCAAAGTTATGCCTTCAGAAAATTTGTTAAAAATGCTTGTATAACAGTTTAAGTATTCCAAGATGTAAAAAAGTATTTGAAATATGTAGGTTGTTTAAAAAAGGGCAATTTTGTCAAGGATTTTGTCGTAGGATGCATAGTTTTCGAGATATTTGCAAATAAGCAAAAATTGCAATTTTTGTGCAATAATTAATATAAAAATGGATAGAGAAAAAGCATAGTAAAAATTTTTTCATAGTTATGCCTTCTGAAAATTTGTTAAAAATGCATGTATAACAGTTTTTGGTATTCCAACATGTTAATAAGTATTGCAAATATATAGGTTGTTCAAAAAGGGGCTATTTTGTCAAAGATTTTGTCGTAAGATGCAAAGTTTTCGAGATATGTGGAATAATAAACATCAAAATGTAGGGAGAAAAAGAATAGTGACACTTTTTTCAAAGTTATGCCTTCTGAAAATTTGTAAAACTCATGTATAAGAATTTTTGGTATTCCAACATGTAAAAAAATATTTAAAATATATAGGTTCTTTAATTAGGGGTAATTCTGTTAAGGATTTTTTCGTAGGATGAATAGTTTTCGAAATATTTGCGAAAAACCGAAAATTAAAATTTTTTGTGCAATAATTAACGTAAAAATCGATGGAGTAAAACATAGTGACACTTTTTCAAAGTCATGCCTTCCGAAAATTTGTTAAAAATGTACGTATAACATTTTTTGGTATTCCTACAAGTAAATAGTATTGCAAATATATAAGTTATTTAAAAAGGGGCAATTTGGTCAAGGAATATGTAGTAGTATGATAAATTTTCGAGATATTTGCAAATAACCAAAAATTGCAATTTTTTGTGCAGTAATTAACATCAAAATGGATGGAGAAAAAGCATAACGACACTTTTTACAAAGTTATGCCTTCTGAAATAGTTTTTAAAAATACATGTATAAGAGTTTTTGATATTCCAGCATGTAAAAAGTATTGAAAAAAAATATAGGTTGTCTAAATAATTTTGGCAAGTATTTTTTCGTAGGATACATAGTTTCCGAGGTATTTGCAAAAAGCACAAAAAACTACTTTTTGTACAATACTTAACATAAAAATGGATGGCGATTTAGCATAATGGAACTTTTTTTGAAGATATGCCTTCTGAAATAGTTTTCAAAATTGCACGTATAACAGTTTTTGGTATTCCAACATGTAAAAAAGTATTGAAAATATATAGGTTCTATAAAAAGGGGCAATTTTGTTAAGGATTTTGTCGTAGGATGAATAAATTTAGATATGTTTGCGAAAAACCGAAAATTACAATTTTTTGTGCAATAATTAATATAAAAAAGGATGGAGAAAAAGGATAGTGACAGTTTTTTCAAAGTTATGCCTTCCGAAAATTTGTTAAAAATGTACGCATAACATTTTTTTTTTTTTGTATTCCAACAAGTATATAGTATTGCAAATATATAGGTTATTTAAAAAGGGGCAATTTTGTCAAGGATTTTGTCGGAGGATTCACAGTTTTCAAGATATTTGCAAAAAAACAAAATTAAAATTTTTTGTGCAATAATTAACATCAAAATAGATGGAGAAAAAGCATAGTGACACTTTTTTCAAAGTTATGCCTGTAACATATGACCAAATTTAAGCCCCGTTATACTATTTTATCACGTCAGATGTGTTCATTGTAATTTAATTTTACGAGTATTCTATTTTCTGTGTTTTATCTGTTAAATTTATTTTATTTTTGAGATGGCTGACATAGGTTAACTATTTTTGTTTAGTGCAATAAGATTACTAAGAGAAAGGCTTAGTTCAGAAAGTG
>PNEQ01066884.1:0-15555 GCA_003012365.1 Medauroidea extradentata | reverse complement strand
TCTGTCTGTACGTGGGCCTGAAGTAGGGTACAGAACTCAGTTCATGAAATATCGTATCTGCTGTCATCAAAGGAAGTCAGCTACTATTTGTTTGTTTTCTCTTTGTTGTGTCATCTTGTGTTTACATCCATCTGCATCTCTAGTCATATAATATGTTATCATCATATTCTTTGTCATTTTTACATACTTATTTTTTGTTTTGTTGTTTTCTTTTCCCTCCTTATGACAATACAGTTTTCCATTTCGGAATAAGTTTTGCTATTGTTCTAACAATTCTTCATTTTTGTGTCGTCTTTCAGGATACAATTACATTCCTTTCCAGAATTTTCTGTATGTTATATGTTTGTTGAAACAGCTAATACTGGCTGTTAATTGCTTTTTGTTTAATTGTGGGCTTTTCCTGCAACACAGCAACATTCACTTGCAATGGTATATGTCCACTAAAACTGTTCAGTTTATAATACTAACCTATTGCAGAAATTGGATCAGATTATGTTTTTTAAATGTTTAGCATATTGTTTATGTTTCCTAATGTTGTTGTTTGTATGTTTTAAGTCCGTTACACCAGAGCCAACCCCAATTCTTCCTCCACCATACCGCAGACAAGAAGAAAAAACATTTTCTTTGCAATGGCACATTCATTTGAGTTTATCGTAAACATGACAATTGATTTTGTTATTACTTTGTGTATTTTGACTACTCATTAAAGGCTGATTAATTATTAAGACTCAGGAAGATGCCGTTCATCGTTTTTTTTTCTTAGTCAAAACTAATCATAATGTGAATGTAATTACTTGTAAACCTGTCATACTTAATATGGTCATGTTAAATGAAAATGCATGCAGGGTAAATATCCTATGTACAGACTTTCAATAAACAAATGCCTTATCGTGTCTCGAACAATACCCTCTACACGTTTAATTCCCCACCTAATAACACAGGTGCAGCCTCACAGGTCAAGAAAGCAGAAATACATAACGGGCTGTAGACAGTCTGTCTGCCGTCTCACTTCTCTCGGGGGCTGGTAGCCTTGCAACCCATGTGCGCGTCAAATAAGAGACATCTCCTCTGTCCACTTTCTTAGGTACACCAACTCCAGCCACCAGTATGCACATACACAAGATCAGACGGGCTGCTTGCCCCACAGCCTAGCCTAGTCCAGACTGCCTGTACCTTAGACAGGCTAACGCACAGTATAAGGAACACTTTCCCCCAATCCTCAGACTTAATCAACTGTTGGACATTCACTAAATAGATAGTTCAAAAGCAGTCATTACAAATTATCATTGAAGACACCAGATGTGAAATGAAAATTATTTATTGTAATACTCAAAAAATTCAGGAAGGGCTTTAGCCCTGCAGTCCAACAGCACAAATGGCCACTGGTACCAAGTATGTAATTCTGAATAATGGTACTATAGGTATCTCGTTTTATCAAACCATGTTCAAGCTGCCTTCATTTTGAAAATACAAATGCAGTATGAAAAGAAAAACCGTAAATATCAAGTAATCTTAGTAAGTCTTATATGTATGTACTTATTCTGATGAAATTCTGAAAAACCATTCTTTATATAATTCATGTGTTCGAAGAAATGTTCAACTTACTTCCATTTTGAAATATGAACACAAAATTAACAAAATACTTAAAAATTTAGTCACCTTACTAATAAGAAAATGTGTAACTTATATTGGTAAAAATTGGAAAAACTTGATTAACTTACTGCATGTAATGTGCACCAATGAAACTTTTTTGACATTGTATTAAATGATCTGTAGTATAACAATAAGATATGTAATACTGTAGTAACTAACAGTTGTTAACATATTTTATTAAAGACATTTTTTTTTTATTCTACAAAAGAGGTGTATAGGACTAATACTCTAATGATGAAACAACACTCTAACCTATTCTTAGCAGGGTGGACATACTTAATCAAACTTGCATTTTTGTTTCAGCTTTTGGAAAGCCATATATATGACCTGAGAGAAAAAATCTTTGAAAATAATCTTCTTAATAAAACTAATTTCAAATGCTTCAGAATTGTTGTTAATTTCCTAGAACAGCCGTATTTGGAAATGTCTGTTAACCTCGTTTGTAATTTTGGCCAAGTACTGCAACTGAATAAAACAGAAATGATAATGGCCAAAACATTTGGTGAGTATTGTGTCATATTATTGTCAGTAGCTCAGTGTATTTTATTACTGCATTGCATTATATCTATTTATACGATGTAAATACCTTTATAGGATAGTACAGATCTTGAATGTATCAACATTATTTAGAAGAAGCAAAGGAGAAATTTAATTTCATGGAATTACGTAATGCTTACAAGATATGACAGTAAATTATCATTAAGTTTTTAAAGTTTACATAAACCTCTTGCAAATTTCAAAGTAGAAAAATTTGTATCTCAGTAAGGATGTATGAATATATGAACATAAACAATGTTTTGTGTTTTGTTAATAAAGTCTGTAAAACATTAAATATGCAACCCTTGAAGAAAACAATACAGTTGGCCGTAAAGAAAAGAACTGGTGTACTTGAGGAAACATTCCTACAGTTTACTGGCCTTTCTTCTTTTGTCTTTTGTTTTATTGTGGGTTTTTCTGCAGTATGGCAACATTCACCCTTGCAGTTTTTGTGTGTCTGAATTGCACATTTGCACAGTCTTATAACGGAATTTTAGCCAAGAACCTCCGGAACAATAGGTCGGAACTACAAAATGCTGTTCCACATAACACTGAAACTATTCACGAAAATGAAACTCCTATACAATTTATTTCTCGCTGGTTGTATTTCTTTTTCGGATCGTCTGCCTTGAAAGTTCACAAGTTTTCTTATTAAAAGTTGTCTTATAAAATAAAAACTTACATTACTTTTTAGGTACTTATGTAAGCATCATTCTGACATGAACAACACCTCAATATCTCTACTGATTAGATAAACACCGTAGACTGATAGAAAACAAATGTTATGCCTTTTCACTCCTTAACGTGTCAAATTTTGAAAAATCTTAATTTCTCACCTTAAATATATGTTCAAGTATCCAAGTGAAGTGAAAATCACGATGATAGTTCATTCAATCAAAGCATATCGATCATTCTTTAAAAAATGCCTGTACAGTACTGAGAGTTCGAATTTTGAAAAATCTTAAAGCCTTTTTGCAGCCACTTACCTAATCGTCATCCTGAAGCAAAAATAAACTGAATATCTCAATGGGTTCTATATATATTGAAGATTTTTCTATAATACATTACAGGTCCTTCCACCTCCTAAGGGACCGAATTTCGTAAAAACCTTTGAATCACATTTTAGGCTACTTTACTGGTGTATCTTGGGCGTGAAAAACACAATAGCCCGCTTGATTCAAGATATATAGACAATTAATTGAATACACATTTCATCGCTTTTCATCTCTTTTCTCCTTCTTAGGTGGCGAATTTCGAAAATTTCTGAAATTAATTTTCAGGTATTTGAGTAAGTATTAATCTTAAAATAAAAATCACGTTGATATAAAAATATCAATGGAGTCGTTATATATTGATTGTGAAATGAAAACACGTTTTACTTTTTTTACCTCTTTAAAGCCAAATTAAGAAAATATATTTAAAGGGTATTTTGAATATTTCCATTATCATGATCCTAAAGCAAAGAGTGCTTTGATTTCTCGATTGGTTCAATAGATATGGAGGGATAATCAAAACACATTTCACATATTTTCACCCCCGTAGTTAAATAATTTTGAAACATCTGGGAGACCTGTCATACTTATTTGTATACGTAACCAATTGAAGTAGAAATTGTGATAAGAAACATATTTCCCCCCTTTTTACTGCTTGGGGGTCGAGTTTCAGAAAATCCTAAATTATATTTTTGGTTGTTTACGTAAGCAACATTTTGAAGTGAAAACCAACTCTCTATACCGAAGGATTCGATAGATATCGATAGTTAATCAGAAACATATTTAAGGTCTTTTCACCCCCTTAAATGTTGAATTTCAAAGAATTCTGAAATGTACTAATATACATTTTTATGCGTGTCCCATTAAAGTGAAAATCACGATGATAGGCTGTCAGGTTCAAGCTTTATCAATGTTTTTTTTTAAATACACTTCACCCCTTTTCACCTCCTTAGAGGTTGAATTTCGAAAAATCCCTTCTTAGTGCTCACCTACGACCTGAGGGAAAACCACACAAAAAATTTCACGATCCTAGGTCCATTAGTTTGGGCTACAGTTTGATATGTCAGTCAGTCAGCCAGTCAGGGTTCTCTTTTATACATAGAGATTTGCTTAAACCCAACTTAATATTTTACACTGTAACTATTTGTCTTGAGTATTTACCAACATGAATATTTCTTTTTATGTGAATAATTTAAATTGTAACGTGTTGCAAGTGAAAATTTCACATTCCGATAACCTAAAAACATACAGTTGTATTTTAATTCTCACTACAATATCAAACTTTTGTGATGTGTGCTAAATGTTAAGAAATACAAAGATTTTGCATCTGACATGATTTTTTAGGTTTGTTTTACAAAGTTAGCAATAACCATGCATAGACTTTAGTAATTGAAGTAAATAATCACTTGCTTTTAACCTTCTATAATGTGATGGATTTTATTTTCGCTGAGATGACCATATCTCAAAGCTAACTTGACTCATTCGGGAGAACCCAAAGTACAAACTATCTTTATGCTGAACTTGAACATGGGACCTGATGTTTTGTGGCAGAAACCATTAATTTGATTGAAGTTGGTACCACTGATAAAATTGTAAAATTTATCTAAATTAACAAAAGTGTGTGTTGCATGTGTGTTTTTGTTATAACTGTGTTGTTTCTTCAGTTGCAGCTGTTGGTTTCTAATAATACATTATGCATTTTTTGTAGGTACACAAACATTTCTGAAAAAAGGTTACACTCTCAAAAGTATAATACCAGAATCAATTTTCAAAATTAATGCAGCCTGGAAAAAGCAGCTATATGATATGATGCTGGAAGGAATTAAGAGAGGTCCAGTTCAGCCACTCAAGAAAGAAGTGTTTACGTTTTCTCAAGAAAGTAAAATTTTCCGGTAATACCAGTAATTGTTTAAAATGAATTTACTGTAACATTATTCAGTGTTTCAAGGTGTCAGCACTCAAAAGCATTGCTTATGTACGACAGTTGTTTCAGTCCTCGTGTACATACACGTCATAACCATTATGAAGTATGTATTTAAAAATTACAGCATTGATAAATTACGTTGGATGTGTGACCTAACAGTGATTATAGCCATCAACAAAACAGAAGCCTGTCATAAACCATTAGCAACTGTAACGGGCATTCATAGTTGTGGTCTTGTCCACAATCAGTTGAACTTATAGGGGTATATCATGTGAAACACAAAAACGTTAACACATATATGCATGATGGTGCACATTGTATCAACAGTACTGTGCAGAAAACTGATTGACTTATGTACAAATATAAATTCAGTTTGCTTTTCCCTGTACATGTGACACAAACTGTCATGTGTTAACCTTCTCAAAAGTTCAACACTGTTTACTTCTTTACATTGAGAGTAATGATCAACAGGAGAGTTTTGTGCAGACCACAATGTTTGGCAGACACTATGTGACACACCACATATTTTCCATGGTGGTTGGTGCTGCATAGTACACTCTTTGTTTCAGTGTGCCAAAAAAAGTAAATCTAGTGGTGTTAGGATGGTGGAGCAAGCTGACCATATCGCACAACCACAGCGTTCAATTAGAAACTTGGAGTTCAGTACCTTTGCTCACACGCCCTGAGGGCAGGGAAACCGCTGTGCAGGAACCACATTCAGGGACACATGTCCTTTACCACATCCTCGAACAGACATAATAGTCTGTCGTGGGAAAAACAGTGTGTGTTGTGTTCTGTTTATTGTTGTTCTCAGAAGGAAATATTGGCCTATGGTACAGTGTATGGCCCATGATACCAAACCAAATGTTCACACACCACTTTCATAGATTGGCACAGCCGGCAAGGGTTTCTTGCATTCAGGTTATGCATGTTCTGTAAATTCACGTGTTCATGTTTCTTAAAGTTGCTTTTTTCATAAACAAAATTGTTTTTCTGCAGTTGTTGAAATGTGAAGCTCATGCTGCTCAAGTTCATGATGCTATGACAAATGTGTCGTCATACCAGGCCATGGGCCAGGTACGTTTACGCACGGTCTCGATTCATGTGTGTGTATTCTCCAAGTGCTCCCACCGTCCAGTGTAGTGCGACGCTGGTGTTTTGTAGTGTCAGTGTTTGCTTGTCGGAGTTGGCAAAGTCGAGTCAATACAGAGCAGAGCAAGGTGTTGTGTTAAGTGTGCTGCCACGATTATTACATGTGTCATCACGCCCGACACATTGACGGAAGAGGCACATGGGCGAAATTAATAAAGGGTTTAATTTTGTTTATTTTTCTACCAGAACTCTCGAAAATAGCCACAAGGCTGGTACAGATATGATCAAGTTATGTAATTTTCAAGGGTTATATCTTTGTCTCTTGCTTGTCTTTTGTTTACTGTTCAGTGCAGTCACGTCACATTTTTATTTTGTTTAACCACACATATGTAAAGTCCTGTTAATATTCAAACACACTTTAATTTTGAACTTGGAATGATTCGCACAGTTTTCAGGACCAGATATATTTGTATTTTTTTAAAAATACATTACTGGACATCAACCTGCAGCGAGTCATGTATACCTCTGCCTACTCACGGCACCTGGCTTACCGCAGCGCTCCCCCCCCCTGCAGTTGTAGGACACATGGCAGAGAGTAAAGATGCACTGTGAACCATCATCTTTGCTACTCTGATTTGTTAAGTACTTGTTAATTTTTCTACATCACTTTCATCTTCGTTCTACTATACTCTCGTATAAATATTTTTACTTCTCCTAGTTTCAACACTTATTTTTAAACCCGGCGTCTGCCTTCCACGGACGCCGGCAAATTTACAGTGCTAGCCACCTTCAGCCTATCAAGTAATATCATTGTTTTGTCTTTGCATCGCCTCTACAACAGTGTCATATTCAGTGCTTAACGTTGTAACGTATTTCCTTAATGCAGTATTTTTGTGTTCAGTGTATTTTTTTGAGTGCTACATGACATGACCTCGTGTATGTGTGTTAGCAAATAAACACGTAGTCAAACTAAACTCCAAGTCTCCTCAACTTATTTTATACTCGATTAAGAACTGGCTTTCATATAGCTCTAGGGTGTGGGTGTGCGGGGCATCCCAAAGGAGCCCATGTAAGGTAGTGTTTTTTAAGGTGCTTCCCAGTTTCTCTTTCAGATCACCAGTATCTATAATGCCAGGCAGAGAGAGAGAGGGCACGCCGGCACGAACGGACCATGGTCGATTCCGAGTCCCGTGTTCCCGGCTACAGCCCACACTGAATCCAGCATTATCACTGATGCCTAACATTCTCCACGACCTACAGTATCACTATCACGCAGCATCACCCCCTCCCTCTCTCCAAAGGACGGCGACAAGTGGTTGAATGGTGATGTAAATGCAGCTAATTCTGGTGCAACTTTTTCCCACACCACACGCGAGTTGTGCGCTGCAGTTGTCAAAACACCACATTTATGTCCTTCAATAGGGCCCTTTGATATTGGGTGACGATGTTGTTGGTTCCATCTTATCTTTATGACGTCACAGTTGATGAAGGTATCATTATCATTCTGTGTACATTTTCATAATATTTTCTCATTGCTGACCAAGAGCATGTTAAATTGTTCTTAGTTAACTGTTCATTCCTGCAAATTTGAATAGTCAGCCATATTGCATTGGCGTACTATATTAATGCTAATGGTTGATATTTGCATCTTAAAGAAACAGATTTATCTTTTATACTGAATTGCTGGCTGCACTTTATTTACTGTAAGACTCTATCCACCTTGGGTAGACTCATATAAATTACCAAAGCCTAGATGTACCATGTAACAATACACATTCTAAGTAGCACCATATATTTTAGAGGTATAGTGTACATTGCATATAGGTTTGAGAAGGTGAGAAGTTTAGTTGAACAGCTATGTCTGTTTAATCTTTCAGGTCTCTTCACGACTCTGCTTCCATGTGTAAGGTAGTTATCACGATGAACTCAGGCCAAGAAGTACAAGTTGCTGATTGCACGTGTTTGCGAAAAGAACATCACAAAAACATGTTTATGATTGACTCGAAAGCATCTTGTCTTATTATTGGTAAATAGAGAGAAATTAACTTATATACTTTCGTTCACATCTGTATACATGTTTGTACATAGAATTTTTATGTACATAAGTATTCTATGTAATAATATAGGTTTTTCAAATAATTTTTCTGTATGTTAAATTGTTTGATGAAAGTTTTATAGGGATGTGTTATGTCTTTGGGTGGGAAATTTGATGTCTTAATTCCTTGATTATCTTGATACTGGAATTGTAATTCCGGATTAAAATATTTATTAAAAATTGATTTTCTGAATTTTTCAGTCTCTCGATTTTATTATTTAGATAATTTACTTAGTAAATACAGTATTTACAAGCATTAGAATTGCCCTTTTATTTGAGTATCAGCTTTATTTTCAGCATTAAATGTATAATTTTTAAACCTTAAGTTCTTTGCATATTGGTTGCACCCTACATTTGAATACCTCCTTTCAGTAGAATACTGTTTTTAGCAAAGGGAAAAATATCTTCTGTAATTAAATACAAAACTTAAAAATACAAGGGCCTTCACAAATGTTTATTACGCACATGTTTTCTTAAAATATATCATTTCCGACTTTTAGGTTTTGTGGGCTAGTTGCTTGGTTATTTTAACATTAGTTACCATCACATTTTTGCTAAAATTTTGTAAACAGAGTGATGTTAAACTATTCTAATTTCATATCCTAAAATTACAGAAACAAATTGTAATTGAACTTACCTCAGTTTGACTTTAATATACACCACAACCGAAAAAGTACCACACACATTGATGATCATAGACTAACACACGATTCATGATGACAGGTTTGTATGTACATTAACTGTTGTGCGAATAGCAGCTAAATTTGATTTACAATGTTCAGTTGGCAGTCTGCAGTAAGCTGTCGGAGAGTAATTTGTAAATTAAGATACAGTATGTGTGTTTGCAAAACTCAGTCTGCAGTCGAGCAGTGTACAGTCTAGCAGTCAGAGCTGGTTTAACTTTATGTTCGACTGCTGGATTGCCAACTGCCAGAAAATTCCAACAAATTAGTTATTGCTCTCGTAAATCACATGCTATAAACAAATATATATAGTATTGTTTTTTTTTTTTTTTTTTCCGGTCAAATGCATAAGCTTCTTTTTGCATTCAAAATATTCAAAACATGGCACATGAACTAGCAGTGTTTAAAAACAATCTATAAAACTCAGGAATGCACACTGTGAATTGTATTTGATTGTTGACTGTCAACTGCCAGGAATCCACTGTTGGAAATCAACTGCTGACTGTGCATTGTGAATTATATTTAATTGCTGATTTCCAACAGCCAGTTAATTCTTTATCGGCAGTTGATTACTGACTGTGCATTGTGAATTGTTTTTGTTTTCTGATTGCCAACTGCCTGTATTCCACTGTTGACACCCGACTGCTGACAGCGCATTGTGAATCAGCCTTGATCAAAACTGAGCAGTAAATAATTTTGTTTAAGCACATTTAATCTGCCTAGTTTTACAAATAATAAAAGTTTTGATGGAATTTTCCCCAGTTTGTTTTGTGTGTGTGGGTGTGTCTGTGTGCGTGCGTGTGTTGTATGTTGTGTGTGTTTCATGCTCGTGGTGCATGCGTGTGGTGCTGTTGTGTTGTATGTGTTGGTGTATTGTGTTGTGTGTGTTGTATTGTGTGTGATGGTGTATTGTGTGGTGTGTGTATTGTGTGTGCGTTGTATGTTTTGTGAGTTGTGTGTGTGTGTTGGGTGTGAGAATGTGAAATGTTAACCAGAGGTTATGGAATATTAATTAGGAAGACTGAAAGTTGGTACTATGGACGCAAAAATTTTTTTAAGCTGGAAAGTCTGAAACGGTTATGTACAACTTACATGTCATTGGTTTCTTCTTCTTTCCTCGTCATGCCCGACTAAGGAGCGCGATTGAACTTATTTAGCTGATGTCATACCTTTTTCTTCTTTTCCCAAAATCTCCTCATCTTTTCACTGTGGCTTTTCTTGTAATCTTCTGACCAGGTTTTGTTGACGTTAGTATTCGGGTGGTCTGCAAGGTGGTGATTGTCAACTAGTTTTCTGAACTTTGATCTGTCTAGTATAGTGTCATCTGTGATGCCTATTTCCTGAAGATCTTTTCCAACTTCAAGCACCCTATTGTATTTAACTTTCATTGAGAGGGCACGGTTAAGAATTATTATGGTCGATCTCTGATTGTCCGTCCTGAGAATATGTTCGTAAAGTTTCAAACGTCTTTTCCGAAATGTATCTATGAAAATTTTTTAACTCCATTGGAATTCAAAATGAATAAATAGCAGTAGACTTTTATTAATTCATTATGTAAAGTTCTGACTTATGGTTCTTTTCAGGTGACAACCAAGGAGAATGTCTCAGAATGGTAGAATGGCTGGCTGTCAGAAGATACCAGAACTTCGTTGTCCATTGTAATGAAAGCAATATAAATAGCAGCACCACCAGAAATTTACAAAAACTCAGAAAATGCTGCAATGCTAACATTAACATATTTCCAATGAAAAAAACCAATTTACAAGATACAAAGACTTGTCTTGAAAAATATTATAGTTCAGCTTCAATTGCTGCTGTATTCGTACTTCCAGTGGTAAGATTACCCACCATGTATGAATGTATGTTATTTACAGAGGAACCTCTATCCATCGTTTCTCAGGGGACTGACAAATAATTCCAGTAAATACAGACATTCAATGGATGTGGACTTGAAATGCAGACAAATAAGAAATGGGACCATACAAAGTGTTCCATAGATGCGGACATTCAGTACATGGGGGTTCAATAGACAGAGGTTCCACTGTATATTTTTTGCAGAACTCTTGTTATTTCTGAATTGAAGGTTTTCTGTATACGTAAAAATATTTCTGGTAAAATTTTTTACAATTTTGAAAAAATCAAAAATTTTTCTCAAATAATGTATGATATCATTAAGTTTTTCCCATAGAATGCAATAGTTAAAAAATGATAATAAAAATTATGAAATTTAAATTATTCTTTGATACCCAAAATCTCTTAGGTAAGTTATTTTGTAATAAGTGAAACTAAACATTAGTTTTGTATCCCTCTGCAAAGAAGAGTACAGATTTACTTACATATGTACACTGTGTTAATGGTGTCATTGCAAAGCTTTCAAATGCATACAAATATAGGCACAGTCAATACTTTCAAACCAACAAATGTGACACCCGCAACATTTTTAATTATATGATTTTGGTTTTTGCATACAGTAATCTGAATTACAAGTATGTGGTCAGCTATAAAAAAAAGTAATTACAGAAAAAGTTTTCTTTTAAGAGCAAATTAGTACTATTTATTTCGATAAAATAATTAGAATAATTCCGTGCACTTTTTCCTTTTACACTGGCTAAAATTTTGTTTACTGGTTACTGACATTTTTTTATTTGCTAACTGTTTGGTTTGTATGGATAAGTTAATGTATATATTTTGTTTTTACATATAATTAGAGTGCAAATTCTGTGTTTTGGTAAAGTATCACACACATTGTGTGTTTATTTGGCTACATGACAATGAATTAATCTTTTGTAGTTCATTAGTATATTCTGAAAAACTGAGATATTATTTTCAGGGAGAAACACATATTGATTGTCTTTTAGACATTATTGGTAGTGAAGAGTCTGTGAAGTATTTTGTTTTGCTAATGAGCCATGGGGCACATGATTTGGCTAACATGAGGCAAAGGAAAGGATTGCCAGTTCTTGATGTCCAGTGGAATGGTCAGCAGAAGAAAGATAGGCTAAAATATATTTTGGAACATCTAGATGAGCTTTTTGTCAGAATGTGTAATGAGACTGTTTACTTCTCTATCAAGGAGAATTCTTATACAATTTCAGACAGTAAGTGTATCAATGTTTTATGTTGTTTTAACGCTTAATCTACAAACGGAAGTGGGTTATGATTTCTGAGAGATATTTACCTATTGTCGCAATAAAGTCATTACATCTAGTTAATTAAATATTGGGCAGTAACATGTTGATAGTTATCGGTAAATTAATTGTAATTCAGAATTTTGAAATACAAAGCTTACTAGCCATCTTCTCTTAACAGATAGAAATTTTTAACTGAAATTTCGAGAATCTTTATTTCATTTCCAGTTAGTTACTATTTAATTTCATGAAATACTAGAGCAAAAAAATTGTTCCATTGCATTTTTAATACATAGCTATGGATAATATATCTATACAATTTCCTTTGTTTAAGATATTTTTAATTAAATATTTATTAAAAAATATAGTTGTTTATGTATGTCACACTCCGACAATTATAACTTGCATGGTTCTTGAAACTGGACTGGAAAATATCTTGAGCAACAAACTGTGAGAAAACCGTATTTTATTTCTGTTGCTAAACAGTATGGTTTGCCACTATGGAAAAAATTGACTGTGCAGCACTTCTGCATTATTATTAGGCACTTTGGGGAAACAACTTGGCATACTTTCTACACCCTAAAGTGAACACAGTAGTATGATACAGAATAATAACAGTTAATTTCACTTTCTGTTACATAATATTTTATGTTTTTAGACTTATGATATTTCTCAAGTATATGACATAAAAGTTGGGGGAACAAATTGATAAAGGAAAGGGAAAACTGAATGAGCGACTTTAAGCAATACACAGTTGCGTGAAATGTCTTCTTTACTGTTTTATGCAAATAACAGAACACAATTTTTTGATAAGAATATATGTACAGCGCTTTTTATTGCATATCACACAATATGTCAATACGTTGACTTATGTCCATTCTCAGTGCCATGATAGAACAGGGCTGGAATAAGGTTCATATTAAAGTAAACTCCAATGAATACAAAGGTAACAGCATTAAAAGAAAAATCAAACAGGTGTGTGAGTTTATGACAAGAAATACACAACATATCACCTTCAGTTATGTCTTTCTCACAAGTTGGCATCATAAAACTGCTTCACTGCCTCTGTCTGGGGTAAAAATCACTGAAGTTTCTTCAAGTTGGCCATTATTTTCTGCATTAAGTGGATGCAGCCACTTGTTTTTGAGTGAAGACGAACTTCTTGAGTAGGAACTGCAAGTAGCTGAAATGTACGATGTAGTATGCCATCAATAAAATCTTTTACCACCACAGTCTCTTTGTGTTCATCAGAGTGGAAAAACTGCATGAACTACAAAACGTTGAAGGTGACTTCCTCGATCTGTCTCTTCCTCTAGATTCCAAAAAGAGCATTTTCCATCTGTACAGCAGCGGCCACCATGTCTTGAAATCTAGTTCAGATGACACAAGGTTGATAAAAAATATATTCTGTGTGCTGGATGCTAAAATCATCCCCACATATTCTTTGATAGTGAACATGCGGTCACAGGTCTTAATTTTTCTCTTCAACACAGAGAAATCCCGGTGACAGGCGTAGAAAAGATCAATGGTACTGAACCTCCCAAGCGATACATGAGCAGAAAATGATCTTATGACGGAGTGGTTTTTGTATACTGCGCATACTACGTCCATCGGAAAGCACATGAAGATGCTTTACGCGAGGCATAAACGAGCTGATGTTGTCCAGCACGAAGGGCGTTACCTCGTTTGGTCCCTTTGAAACGATTCCATCATGGTGAAGATAAAACACTGCAGTGTTATGCAAATGATGGTTGCAAAACATGTTCACCGTTACTTGCCGGAGATAAAACATGTCCTGAACAGGTACACAAGGGAGTTGCAGGGTTTGTTTGTAGTCTATACAGATAGCACCAACATCGTCCCTACTGTTTGCCTGTTCACTGATTTTTTTCAATTTGGAAAAACTTTTGCTAGCCTGATGTAAGTGAACTACATTTTCTGCTTCAGTAACTCTTTTAGCATTCACATTCAGGAATTTACGTTTCACTTTTACATTGAATTCTTCGCACGTGCAGCAGGTGTCAACCTGTGGACGGCCAAAAGAAAGGCAAAACGGTCATGACATATGTTCAAATAAAATTTGTACTCTCTTTACCCGAATAGTTTGATACTTAAGTAAGGAAATATGCAATATGTTTAGTGATTTAATCAACAACTGTACCAGGTTTAACATTCCCTGGTCAACTTTTACCCCTCATGTCTGTAGGAATTTTCCCCTCACTCAAAAGTTTAATTAATTGTTATATGCGTGGAGCACCAATACCATTAAAGGACTGTTAGACAGTTTTACATACGTGAATGTTTCTGTTGCCAATAGGTAGGCTACCTTATACACATTTGAAAATTCCATGTTTGGCTTTGAAGACTCCTGTTCTGGTTTACGTTGCCGTTTTTTTTTTTCACCTCTTCTGTATAGATATAGACTTGTAAATAAAGGTCTTGTTTGTTTTATGTTTCTTGATTTCTGAAATGTTAAAATATTCCTTGTCGTACCTGTTCATATATTTTTGGGAAGCATCATTGATGACATCTGCAACAACATAATGGCAGTTTGGTATTTACTATTTGATTGCTACACTGTGTGTGCAAAGTACAGAAATACATTAATAAACACATTTGTAAGGTCAGAAGAATAAAGAGGAACTTTTTATAGCAAGCATTTTTGCGTTACCAACAGAAAACGTCAAACTTACCTGCAATTCAGTCCGGGAGTTTTCGCTTCCATGGCCTAACCTCACTAATTTGTATAACCTTCTTCCTTAACCTTGAGTTTTTTTTACCACTGCACACTTATAACCTTTAGCGTAGTTACTCCTCTTTTTATTTTGTCTGCAATAATGTTTTCACCAAATACTTTTTTGTACAAATAACATCAATACTAATATTTTGCACAGAAATATGCACAAAACATATTGTTTTTCAATGCACACCTTTATAGCACAGTTGATTTATAAACAAATGAACATGTTATGACAATGATACCAGTACAGACAAATACCCTAGAGACTAATACCGTAAGCTTGTGAAAAATAACCTAGCAGCTTGAGGTGATACTAACACATATTTTGGTACTAGTTTTGTATAATTATTGTATTTTATTGTTTTAACATGTTTTATTTTATTATTTAATTTTTACACATGTATCGCACTGCTTTTTTTTATTTTCTCCATGCAACGAAAATTTTTTCTTCAGAGAGAAATTTTTTCCAGAATTTTCATATTGGCAGCATACATCTGAAATCAGTTAAATGTGTGTGATGTTTGTAAATGAAACCATTTAATCACTTTTAAACATGGATTTATTTTACCATCCTTTTCGTCGGTTAGCTCCCATCCACGTCCTCCTATCTACTGCTGCCAACCTGCACATGCCAACCTCCTCTCCTGGTTGGTGTTACCAACTTTACATATCATGACACCTTCCCTTTACACACAACACTTTTCTTGGTGA
>PNEQ01066883.1:0-20882 GCA_003012365.1 Medauroidea extradentata | reverse complement strand
TGTGTCAGTCCAAGTTCGATACACAAATTAACATAAAAATAAAAATTAATGGTGTGTATAGATTGGGGCAATTTTTCTCATCAAGACCATTATAAATTTTTAAAATTTTTATGAGTGTTTGTGATGGTCCTCGAAACGCGTCTTTTTTAGTCGGTCCTCGCTTCATACTAAAAACACGTATTGGTGTGTGTGTGTGTGTGTGTGTGTGTGTATGTGTGTACATATACTGTTTGACTGAACGGGGCAAGGGGAAGCACTACGTGTTATCAAAAAAATTGTGAAAACATTCAATTTCTCAAAATGTTTCTAAAACTTTTGGTAATGACCCTTACTGAAACTTTGCACCTTTAAACATTTTCAAAAAAAAATTGTGTTATGTAAAAAAAAGAAACTACCGTAATATATTACTTTAAATTTTATTATCAGTAAATATACAGTTTTAAAAGTATCGATAAGTTTTCATAGACAACGTATATTAATATAATATATATATATTTATTTATTGTAAAAACTTTTGCTGAATACTCTTACAAAATATACTATCGCATTAAACTGAAATCCACGGGAGCGAAGACGTGGTCAACAACTAGTTTGAAAAAGAAGTCAGCATACTTGTTACCTTAATCAAATGAATAGTTGTTGCCAAGTTTAACTGAAACTTGTATGTTTACTTACATTTTTATACCTAGATGATTTCCTGGCAATCAGGTATTTTTACACTTGCCTGGTGAATAAATTGATAACATTTCTATTTTCATAAAAGGACTCAGAATACCGCCATAAGAAATTAAAAATAATTTTCTAAATAATTGTATATGATCAAATAAAAAATATATTTCTCAGCATCCATATTTTGTCCTCTTGTATTTTGTAACATGTGGCTCTCAGATCGTAGACGACTACTCTCACAAAGAATCCTCATGAAAAAGAGGAAAAAAGTCTCCATAAAGTACAGAGAGCAAGAATAATGAATTCTTTTTGTGTGGTTTTGAGCAATAGAGGTCGCACTGGTAAGAAACTTCAAAGAAGGGAAGTTATAATATGAGAGAGGGAAAAGAAAAACATTTAAACAGACGAATCAAATACTAAGAACAGAAATACGAATTTTCTTTACACAAGAGTTTCACGTCAGTGTCGTGCAGGGACTAACTATGAGAATATTAATGTAGAAGACAGATAGGTTGTTATAATTAATTCTGAGAGCAAAGACATGCCACAAAACATTAATTTAAAGATAAATTAATTATCTTTGCAAAGTTTGCCTGACATTTGACGACTTTAATTTTCTAAGAAATGTCACACGACAAGAGCCTGAACGGTAGGAATAGCACTCCGGAAATATCAGAAAGTAAGAAACGCCGGAAAATAATTAATAGAAGAATATTGATGTTGTGTTTTATGTACATATAACATTAAAAATATATTAAATATCTAAAGTATTTTTTTTTAATTCCCGATTTTGTACTATTCACAACCAACGCGTGAATTGATGCAACAAAGTGAGTAAATGAGAGATTTTGGTCAGTTCATCACATCGAGGTGTTTAGTGCATGTGATGGGTGATATGAGGTCCCCGTGTAGGTTATATAGCATTGTGGCCCTTCATCCCCCATGGATAAAGTAGCTTTCAGTTTGGAACTATGGAGGTTGGCTTTGTATATATGGCCGT
The DNA here is from genome assembly GCA_003012365.1 of Medauroidea extradentata. Classification (NCBI taxonomy): domain Eukaryota; kingdom Metazoa; phylum Arthropoda; class Insecta; order Phasmatodea; family Phasmatidae; genus Medauroidea; species Medauroidea extradentata. The sequence continues at coordinate 19,213 of PNEQ01066883.1, read as the reverse complement.
TGAACGAGTGTCAGCTGGAAATCTAGTGTTGTTGTGTTCCTGAATGTTCATAAAGGTTCTAGTCTAACCTCGAATGTTCTATAATGTTCTCGAATGTTCTCGAGTGTTCTAGGACGTTCTCTTTATTGAAAATATAATGAGATAGTTCACATTATTTTTTTTTTAAAGTGGCAATGTCGGATACTACTGCTGGTAAATAAATATAAATATTGTATGGAGAGAGTACCAGAGGACAATACGTCAGTTCTGATTGGGCGTGTGTAGGCACCTGCTTGCCCCGAGAGATGGCGTGAGGTGATGCCATACAATGGAGAAAGATGGGGGAAATAAGAGTACCTGCGAGATTATTCGCTGACCGCTGGGAAGGTCTGCCGCATTACCCATGGGCCATATGCGATAAATCTAGGTCCTACCCCACCGTGAATAGATCCCTGATCGCGTTGGTAGGAGAAGACAGCTATTGCGTCTGCTCCAACCGTGCCCCTTGTTGACCAATATAACCCATTACCTAGGAATATAAGGACCGGTAAGTTAGCATTGTTGCAGTAGTTTAGACAGGCAACTCACAGCACAACTCACATTGCGTAGGCCATGATAGGTACAATTTTTTTTTCACTTTGATGCAAACAACTCAAAATTTTTTTAACGGATTTCTTTAAAAATTGAAATCTAAAAGCACTGATTCGATGCACATTTCTATGCAGGTGTTTCACATAAAAAATACACTGTGCGTTCGAAAAAAAAATATTTTGGTTCATTTTGGCTTACTTACATAACAAAATTGGTGATACTTCTGGAGAAAAAAATCAGAAAAAAAAAAACTACGAGATTCACGGCGACCAAAAAATTAGGTAAAACTTTGTTTCGGCAGTTCAATGTAGGGATTCTCCGGTATTTAAAAATATTTTGCTTTGAAAAAATTTCCCAAAATCACCGTAAATTTACCGGGCGAGGCTTTGACAGCTATGAAAAATTCGGCGTTATTAATTACGAACATGCTATTCGTTATTTACCTGTCGTAAAAAAACGGGTTTATAGTGGCAACAAAATGTTTTTTTTTATATGGACCTCACCAAATTTGTTTTGTAGTCACTGCAGAACTTCATTAGGGATAGCAAACATATTTTTATGGTATACACAACCAAAATTTGATAGGTTCAATATGACCAAATATTTTACTATGGCTATAAATTTTTAAATAAAGTTATTTAGGAAAACTATCTTGCAAAATCAGTTTTAATAGGAAATCGTGAACTAGGGATACGTATTAACCTACTCACACACTGTGTACTTGGCTGGTTGTATTTATTTATTTAATGGCTTTGTTTGTGGCGAAGTTAAGGCTTTCGCCCTCTCTTACACTTAACCATTTTTTATACAATTAAAATCATACATGTGTGACAAACAAAAATAAAACTATAACTACAAGAAACATTTATGTACAAAATTAATATAGCAAAAATTATTCATTAATTTAACCAGATGCACTAAAATTATTAACTGATTTTACATAAAAATGAATACCGCAAGTAACAAAAAAGTTAAATATTTGTAGTGAAACTATAAAAACGCCATTAGGTGTTTAGAAAAAATTAAAATTTAGTGTATGCTATCTAAATATTCATGTATAACAACAAAGCTATAGACTTATCTTGCGGGAGTTAATGTGCATCTGTATAACTGCATTACAGTACACAATCAATGAATTGTTAATAAGAGAGAAAAATTATGTCATGTGATATACATTTGTTTATTCATATACAAACTGGTTAAGAAACTGCATATCTAATAAGCTTTAAATTTTTAACTAATTTTAAATTCTAAACACATAAAATATACCTAAAGAATACTAGTACAAATACATAGTAGCACCACACCTCTACTCCACGAGATATTTAGTTTGTAACAAATATGATTTTAAATAGCGTTTGAAACTGCGTAGGTTTGAGCATGTCTTTAATGCACTGGGCAAGTCATTCCAAAACCAAGCACCAGACACCGTTAGAGATTGGGAGAAAAATTTAGTTTTATGTTTAGGTGCCATGAGTAGCAAGGTTTCGCCGTGATGTGTGTGGTGATTATGATTTACACTGAGTGACTGGAATCTGTCAAGAAGACATTTAGGACTTCTGGTTGTAAGAATCTTCTTAAGTACGAACTGCGAGTGCAACCTGCGTCTTTCTTCCAGTTCGAGCCACTTGAGATTTTTGTAGTAGTGGTTGACATGGTCTCAAGGTTTCAAGTTAAATATATAACGTACACAGGTGTTTTGTAATCGCTGTAGTCTTGCAGCTAGTTCACATGTTACATCGCTGTACACAACATCGCAGTAATCAATGATAGAGAAAGTAAGTGACTGTACAATTAGTTTTTTCGTCCATACTGGAAGAAAGTTTTTCATGCTCTTAAGAGAGTGTAGAGATGCAAATATATTCCTGGAAATTTTATTGACATGATCTGTCCAAGTAAGAAATTCATTAATTTTAATGCCTAGATTATTTTCTGTTTTCGTTTGTTGCTAAGTTGTTGGTGGTAGTCTACAAACATACCCTTCAGATTTTAACCTTGATATTTGATTTCCGCTGGTTAGTTGAACATCCATTTTGTGGTTTTTCTAGACTATGATCTGTAACCCTCTTCTGTTACCTCTGGACCAAGAATTTTTCTCATAACTTTGGGTTCTTCTTTTAGTATGTTTTCCAGGTCAATTCTCGTACGGAGTGTTAGTGTTACGCTTGCGTACTGTGGTTAAGGTTTGATTACTTTGTTTTAATTATTTTAATGTTTAAGTTATGTATGTATGACGTGCATCTCTTGTTCATAGGTATGGTGCTTCTTACCGTATGCACTCTCCTATTTCTATAGTCGAGTCTTCTGGGGCTATCTTCATTCCTTCTCTATGGTTTTGAGGATTTTGTACGTATATATATATAGTATATGGCGCAGTTATTACACATGCATCGATTTTAACAAAAATCGTTCATTCGAAGGAATTTTATTTGGCAAGTCTGTGTTACCACTATGGTGAAGTAATAATTATGTGGAATATTCCCCTAAAGTTGTTAGGAAAAGCTAACATAATTGTATTTACTTATATTTAAACGTTTTTTTTAATTATGAGTCAAGACACCGTCTTTACCGATTTGCGCGTCATTTCACTGATTAGCCTTTTGACAGACAAGTAATTTATTTCTGTTTCACTTGCAGTATAATATTAGAATTTATTCAAGAGATGAAGTCAATGAAGTACAAAGAATAAGTTATTATTTATATACAGTTAATGTCTAAGTTATATGATTTGTATTTATATTCTAAGTTATTTGTAATACTGCAAAAGTCTTAATTTGGATTGAGTTTTAAAAGAAGCTAAGAAATACGATATGCAAATGTTTCAGCGATGTACAACTAGTCTACACACACTATTTGTACCGTAATTCTAATTTCATTTTTATTATTTTAACGATTTAAGCGGAATTAGAATAGAAAACTTATTTAGGCTACTGGAAACATTTAACTGAAAAAAAAAAAGGATATGATACAATGGACTTTCGAAATTTGCTCCCTGATCTCACTTTTAGTTGATTAATTAACATCACAACTACCTTTACATTTTCTTTTGTTAAGACCACGTTAAAACAACACACTAAGTAACAATTGTGCTTTGAGATATTTGCGTATGGAAGTTTACATTGTATTATATTATTTATGTTGAAATATACCCAGCGGCAGAGTCAGACGTAACTGCTGTTGTCCTATTTATGTAGGCACTGTTTATTTACCGAACGTTATTTTTTTAGTCGATCTTATTTTCCCGCTATTTCCATATTGTGTTAATTATTTCTGTTTATTTGTTCTCTTTTTTCACCCGTTGCTCTGCTCAACACACATAGCGAGAGGTCAGAATGAAAGATAACAGCCACCATGCTAACGTACCAATAATTTAAAATTTTAATTTACCTTTCGCGGTGGCGTTTTAATGCACTCGCTATGAGGTGAGCGCAGCAATATAGAAGGTCATATGAGATGCAAAATAACAAATGGGAAAACTAGCCATTACATAGAGTGCCTGTTCTCTTCTGTGCATATATTCATTTCAATTAAGATTCATTTTAGTCCTCTCTTTGTGAGCTAAATTCAAATGTCATATAAACTTCATTTCAGTTACAATGGTAATATCTACAGTACCATGGCAATATGAAGCATTAAGTGTTGCAATTTATATTTTCTTTGATTCGTATTGGCTCAGAGCTTGTTTTGTTATCTGGCCATATAATAAATGAGCTAATTATATTTTGGATGATAAAATAAGACATAAATCCGATCACACAGTGTTTCCGAAATGTTTCTGTCTATTTTTCTAACATTTTACATTAAATCGCCTAATTTGTTTCCATTACTACTAAAAATAAAAAAATAAAAAATTGATATTAGGTTTTTTGCACTTTTAAAAATACGGTATATTTTGTGGTCTCCTTAAAAAACAGCCTTAAACAGTTTTCCCGAAGTGCTATATTTTAAAAATATCAACCTAATCCGTAAAAATGAAACATATAATCATTTGTTCGACATTACGCCGTACTATACACTTATAAAATTGTAGGATAACAACTTAAATTCCTTAACCGGGGTTACTTTGACCTTGTGGGGTAACTTTGTCCCGCCCAAAATGTTGGTCTTTGTGTCGCATGGAAAATGAAGTTGTAAAGGTTAACTTTACGTTCCAAAGAAATGATTTCAAATACTAGATTCCAATAATCTACTTATTTTCAAGACCAAAAAACTAACATTTGCAATGGTCAAAGTAACCCCGAAAATGGACCAAATAACTCCGGTTTACGGTTCATATAAAAATGACTATAGCGGAAAAACAGCGTAAGAATTCAGTAGGCTTACATAGCGTGTAATGGCAGTGTTATTCTTGACGCACGCAGCAGTGTTGACCGTAGAGCTTATAATGTTACAACATCCAGTGTGAAACTAAAGTCAGTCGAGGATAACGCACAGTGCCATTGTACAGTAGTCTATGGTCGAAGAGCGTGGAATACTGTATGGCAGCACTGCCAGCAATGGTCGTTGTAATAGCACTTTTAATAAATACATTGAGATCCCAGTCACCCTTGTAGGGATATGTCCGCAACCACTGTGAGTGAAGTCAAGAAATATTTTTTCATAATCAACCAAAGTATAGGTCGTTCGAGATAAAGTGAGCACTAAAGATTTAACCTTCGAAAAAAATCACTAGCATTTACAGCATACAGCTCAACATTAACTATAGTTCCCTTACTGCTTGTTCTGTTGGCAGCGAATTGCCGAAAGTAGTTCCGTGTATTTTTCTATTTAAATGCAACAACACCGAAATAAAATTAATTGAATTCAACATATTTGTTTCTTATATATTTAATGAACCTTTTAAATCAAACTATGTAGATTTATATAGACCGTGCAATTTATCTTAAACGCGCAAACATTAAGTGACGTGTCCGGAGCGGTATGGTAGTTCTCGTCGATAGCGGTTACGCGCGGAAAGATTCTAATTGGCTGAAAATTAAAAATTAGCAGGGCTCTTTGGAGTGCTCACTTTATTCTGAACTGCCTATAGCTCCATTATCACCTAATGTACTCCGAGTAGATGGTAAGATAAGTGGGCTTTACATCACGTCGACAGCGAGGTCATTATAGACGATGACACACAACTTGGTACAATGACAGGAGCTGGGAGAGGAGTCGGCCATGGACTTTGTTAAGTTACCATCTCAGCATCCGCCTGGAGACCATGGAAAACAGAAATCAGGATGGCCGTAGCCGGGGATCGAACCCGGATCCTCGCGATTGCGTATTGCGATTGCTCCACCTCGCTCGGTCTACACCGAGTATAGAACTATTTTGTAACTCTTCTCCAAAAGGGCCACGGAACAACCCAAAGGAAGAACTTCATAGGTCTCCTGTATACGACATGGAAAATACTGAACCACCTAAGGATGGGTGTAACCCGGCGAAAAGAAAATTTTTAAAAAATTGGGTCTCCAGTAGTAGCTACTGATGAACGTGGTGAATTTCGCTACCTACAAGATCCACACCACGTGTTAATCTGCAGAAATCTGGATGAACCATCCACGTTAAACGACTTGGTTACAGCTGATAGCGAAGCTATTAAGGCTGCTACTTTGTGAACTAATTTTTTTTTTTAATTTGAACAACTGAAAACCTTGGTGGGTAACTCTTTCATTACTACCTGACACGTTATAGTATTATATAATATGCTTACAGTCATATTAAAACTAAATAATTTTATTGGTCCAATTGCTTGATGCCATGATCAAGAATTAATATATTAGTAAATAAGCACAAAAATAAATAAAAAAAGACGTTTTAGCTCTTCCATAGGTGGTTCGGTATTATGTGAACATTCTAAAAAAGCCCTGCTAAATCGATATTTTCAGCCAGTTCGTATCTTTCCGCGCGTAACTGCAAGCGACGGAAAATGTCTAACCTCTCTGGACAGATCACTTGATGTTTGCGCATGTACGATAAATTGTGCAGTTGGTAGGAACCTATATGATTAGATTGAACATGTTTGCTTATTTTTTAAAACACAAATATGCCGATTCTAGTTTATTTTATTTCTGCATTGTTGTATTTAAATAGGGAATACCCGGAACTACAGTCGGCAATTCGCTGCCAACCGTACAGAGAGTAAAGTAACAACTGTTAAGGGCGCAGTTCAGCTCAGTTTTCAACGTATTTTTTATTTTTATATTTGTACCATATATTTTTATTCTTATTTCAGACGTAAATTGTGATTAAACCTTCCTCTTAGGAAATTGGTGTATCTCTCACAGTTTTTGCATAATGAGTAGAGCCAGTGATTTTTGGTGAAAAGAATTCTGCAGCAATTTGTTTCAATGTCTTATGTGAACACCTGTTTCTCTGCTTCATTGTCAGTGATTGGAAGTTTTTAACTCTCAGAGTCTCGGGGTCCTACCCGCAAATAACGGACGTGTGTTGTCGAGGTAACATTGTTCTGGTTGGTGCAGTCAAATGAGCCACGGTTCTGCCCTATTATATTCAACCAATACCCACTAACCAGAGTTGCAGGTGTGCACGTAAGGCATTGAAACAAGTTGTTGCTTAATTCTTCTCACCAAAACTCACTGGCTCTAATAAGTTAATGAGCCGTAAACGTCAAAATTTGCACTTTACGGTTTTATCTACACCTCTAAAACTAACTGACATACCAAACCGAAAAAATTCACAGTGCATAACAATGTTTTAGGCAATTATTTGACATATACAAAAACAAAAAATAAAATACTTATGTAATTAATATAAAATGCTGAATTTTGAAAAGAAAATTTTAAAATTTTAACAATTTAAAAAAATATGTATATACATATATATTTTTCATATGTGTCAAATCACAGCCTACAACGTTGTTATACGCCGTTAAATAAAACAACACTGAAACAAAATCAATCGAAATCGACAGACTTGTATGTTATACAATTAACGAATTTTTTTTTAACTTATATAGGTTCCTACTGACAGCAGACTTTATGTAACACTCGCAAACATAAAGTGCCGTGTCAAAAGGGGTTACACATTTACCGTCGTTAGCCTTTACACGCGGAAAGATACGAATTGGCTGAAACCAGATCTTGAGCAGGGCTATTTGGAGTGCTCACTATATTCCGAATCGCCTATATTGTTCCTTCAGTGTACACGCGGTAACCTTGTTCTGATTGGCCCAGTCAGAATGAGCGTCACCTCAGCACAAATATACTCTGCCAATGAACATGAAGCAGATACTGGAGAAGTGAAGCTAAGGCTTTGAAAATAATAGGTGCAATTTTCTTTTCATCAAAATCAGTGGTACTGGGGATAGCTACGTCACAGTGTGGGAAACCAACGACAATGCATCACCCTGTCGGGAGATCTGTTCTCGGCGAATATCGGAAAGAGAGAAATAAAAACAGTTCTCTCATCAGCGCAGGTAAAACACAACGCTCTGTTAGTGCTGGCTGGACAAACAGCTGCGGTCAGTGTGCGGCACATTCGACCTGCAACTCAGTCCACTACACAGGACGTGTTCATCCGTCCACCAGAGCATCGCCTCGGTTGCGAAGATAATTCAAACGGCGGGCGCCGAACTGAAACAAGTCCCGTGCCATCCCATCTCTTGCGGAAAGTTAACAGCGTAAAGTAGATTTTCCAATGTCAATAGCGGCGTACCAGCTTATGTGATTAGGTCCTAATATTACTGCTGATACGAACACATGACAGTAAAATTACAAGTTTAAAATAAAATGGTATGTACATTATAAAATACTTTCTTGTTTGCTGAAAACTACGGGTACTTATTTACTAATTTAAACTGTTTGTATTAGTTCACATTTACGTGCACAAGTCCTTGTTAGAGGTAAAAGAGGGAAAAGAGAAAGAAGTCTGCCAGGACCTGTAATAAGGATAAATTTCGAGCAATATTAACCAAAAAGCAACTTTAATATATATATATATATATATATATTTTTTTTTTCATATTTCTATCAACGACGTCAGTAAAAAAATCATAAAATGTAATTACATTCCCAAGAAATCAAGGGCTTTCAAGCAAGTTTGGAAAGAAAAAATTCCACTTAATTACACTATAATCGAAAAACATTTCAATTAAGCTCATGTTCCGCGATAACAGTTGCTAAAATCACAAATTTTGTGATTTTCTGAAAGTTAATATTTCTGCATGTATTTTCACCGAAATAAGAACAAATTTAGTGGTATTTAAGACAGATTGACAAGATATAGGGCAGTGTGTCGGATTCCGATTATATGTCCTACTGTTGGCCTTTACACACAAGAGAACATTCTGTCATTGCCTGCCGCTCGTTTTTATGACAGTCACTAATTTGTCATTACAACAAGGAGTTTGCCACTTCAGCACTGAAAGTTTACCGTTGGCTCGTCGTCAGTCGAATCGCTCACGTCAACTTATGTGCACATTTTACGTAGTCGAGTTTGATAAAAAAATAAAAACGTCACATCTCAGGGTCTCTAAATCTGACATACTGCTAGCTGGTTTAGTAATATTACTGAATTGTGTCTCTCGAGATTCGTTTCTATGCATTACTAGATGTTCAATGTGCAGGAAACTCTTTATCACTGGGCGACTTACGTAGAATGTCTAACACAACATGGATACGTAATATAGATTTGAAAAGTTAACTTACCACATAACGTGATATAATTACATATCATGATCAACCGTTTTTGCGGGCTTCATAATATTGGGAAATACCTGTACACCGAGTTCACTACATTACCAACACAAAGCAGCATGTGTAGTTTCTACCACAAGTGACTAATCTGTCAAACATAAGAACACAAAATGTTTAACGTATTTCTGGTACTGAATTTCAAAGCCTTAGTATCGCGAATTATGGTAGGTTTATCCGTACTAAACACTTTATTCGTGAAAATTTGTTAATTTTAGGAAAGAAATTCAGTTAAGAGATTTTGGCCCATAACTTACTTACTCTTCTTCGGAGTTCTGGCGAGAACAACGCTAGGAATTTATTTGTTAATTTACATTCTATGTGGTTCAGCCATATTTTCGAACATCATTCATTTCTGCATTGAGAAGTGAAAAATATTGCTACAAGAATAAAATTCCGAGGAAAAAAATATTTATGGGTACCGTCGAGCGGATGGAAGTTTGACAGCTATTTCGGACTCAAAATATTAATTTGCGGTCAATTTGGCGAAGAAATTAATGATTTGAGTTATATACAATTAATTATGACAAATCCTGATAAAGATTACTATTTATTCACCAAGTGGCACTTCCGTCGGCTTAAGTTACCACTGCCGTCAGCGTTTCCTCGCTTGACGGTAGGTGTTCTCGTGCACTTTTTTTTTGGTGTGAATGAAAACTCTTATTCGCTCATAGATTTCTGGATATAGAAAAAACAACCTTAAAATATACGATTGCAGCGTTGGCCGTATAGAGATGAAAAAAAATTATTGTTGTGGCGTGTATGCAAATTCAACAGTTACTGAACCGCATGTACCATAATTAGACAAGAGTGATTTATCGTGCGAAATGTTTACTCTGCACTAGATTCCAATGTAGCATCTACATGTACAATGTTCTTGTTCCGATTTTCGTGTTTTCACATTTAACCGGGCCAACGAGAATTACGGTACGTCTTTACTGACCGAATGTTATTCGTCTGTAATAAACTGAATCATTTCAAGTTGCCATCGTCAAATCATATGCTAGAGCGCTTCGGAGACTAATTTTCAAATAAAGATTTACTCGATTCTTTCGTCTCTCTATATATGATGTAACACACAATTCTTCATTCTCGTTCCTTGTAGGGTACTGGAGTAGGCTGTGCTAGAAACAATTTTTCGGGGTCGTGCTCATTCTTCCCCCTTGTCACAGGGCATGAGAACCAGATCTTACAACACGAGAGTGTTGGCACCATGCAAGTGTGTACCAGACGTTGTGTGATAGGGTTCACCATGCCACTTGCTCCAGAGCTTACATTATGCATAGGCAGAAGCAGTTGGGTGCATCCTGCAGAAGGACAAACGCTTCTATCAATGGCGGTGGACACCCAAGGGGTGAGGCACAGGGATCTCACTTGCTAGAGCAGAGGCTTATCCAACCTCTTCGAAACCACTTCATGGACGAGTCCTACATCTTGCTGGATCAGACCGGTGTTCTGTCTCAGGGGCTGTCCATCATCAGGTCATACCACATGCCCAAGAGAGAACGGAGCCTCATACGCAGTAAAAATTCGTACTTTAAAAAAAAAAATGTTTACAGACATTAGTCTTACCATTCATCAGTCTGGGCACTCTAACAAGAATGACGTAGGTCATTAAATGGGTCTTAATTTTTTAAATACGTGAGGGGACTAGTGGGATAAATTTTTATAGGCAGGTTGCTTTATATGAAACTAAATAACCTTCAACGTCATATGTCACATTTACAAAATACTCTTGTACTTTTACAAAATTTTCCTGGAAACTGGTTGCCAAAATAATTTGTGACGCTTAAAACAATTGACTCCTGTAAAGCTTACAAATTTTTGTGAACATACATTTATATTATTTAAAACTAGTTTCCGAATATTTTTTTGCTATGGTACAATTATTTACTGTGTAACCTCAACTGAGTCCGTGATGGTTGACGAGAGATCCACAATGGGTGAACTGAACCATGAAGGTCCAGACACTCTAAAACAACGATGTATTGAGCACTGGCGAGGTACGATGCGAGATAAGGATGGAACGCAAGTATGGGGAAACTGGAGAACCTCGAGAAAACCCGCTGGCGTCATGCATGACGTTTCACTCGCGTGTAATACAGTTAACGACCCAGCAGCAGAGGGAATCGAGTAGTTTTTAGGAAAGAGGAAAAACTCGGTTGCGAAGTAGAGAACTCTAAAAAAAAATTTAATCAGCGACGTCAGAAGTGAGAAGGAGCGTTTGATGTAAACACCTCGCTGTTTTTATACTTGAAAAAATGAGGAAAATTTGGATGAAGAAGTTAAGGACGGCGGAACCTTTGCCGTAAAATAAAACAATTTTTCGTGAACTTCCAGCTATGAAAACTTCCAACGTTTTTCGCAATATTCTGATTACAGTCTCGGATGAAATGAAAGACGCTAGAAATGAATATCTCTTGCGCAAGGAAACTTAATATATTTTACAAACAACATGCATAGTTATTTTATAATTTTCTCGGAATAATGTGAATAACAAGTTAGAATAAAATTACATTATGAAATATCTCTGCCCGCAGCTGAAAGTAATGCATTCTATGAATATTGTGGTCTAATGGCAAAGTAATAAGGTAAACAATTTTTTTTCTTATAGGGTCTCTCCAAAATTGTAATTTCTAAAACATATTGTCAAAAAATATTTTATTTATAATCCGTTAACATATACATGATTTTATTGTTCCTAGTGTTGTAGCTTGACAAATGTTTTCTTCTCATAAGTATACTTATACCTTTAGTTTCGTAAAACATGTCAAATGGAACTTGTTAGAAACGAGATAAGGAAAGGTTTACGATTCATCAGACTAGCTTCTTACGTGTTAAGTAATATTCCGATATAACTATTTGTTAATTGGCTGATGATCCTTTGATGCGATAGTTTCAACCGAAAACTGGTATAAAGGATGTGATCCTTGTTTACTTTAAATTGTGTTATTGGTTCACAATTCTCCAGGCAATGTCTCAAGGAAATGTGACGTTAAAGAGAACGTGGCGGAAATCCAAACGCTGTTGAAATATTGCTTGTACTGAAATTGATACACGTAATTTGACTGTGCCTATAATTAGGGAAATGAATTGACTTTCACGTTAGAAGCCACTGTCCTATATGTGTTCAAGTCCTAACCAATTGTTCATTAGCTCCTACACACTTAACTGTTGGCAATGAACGTATTGGCGGTTCTTGAGTGTGCTATGGATAATGGATTATAACATTATGGTCATTAAATTCACAATTTTTTCCTTTCTTTACCTAAAATGGATCATATACAGAGGCACGAGTATTTCGCGTATTCATCTGGCAACAGCCTAGACTTCTCAGTTCTATACGTGTACCGGCTGAAGCCGAATATACATTGGCTTCTAACAGTGCAAATGTGTAGCACGTGATATCTCCACGACTTGTTTCCTTTTTTATAACTGGCTTGAAGATGTCAAATGTGTGTTAAAACTGCTCTCGTCTAATAACAGGAGGAGGAGTGAAGTATACGTTATTGACGTTCAACCTGACCTAGAATCGATACGCGAAATAATCCTGCCTCTAACCATAAAAAATGGACTAACTTAAAGTAACGCGTTTTCATCTCAACCATTAAGCATCACTTAAGGAAGACAGTTTACTGTGCAAGTGCCAGCTAATGACCTTGTACAGTACAGACCATGATGTTGCTAATTTACAATATGTCAAACACGAACGAGAATAATTTTGGATATCTTAAAAGAGTTAACATTTCTCAGCATAACGAACAGATTTTTCTTTACTGATAAATAATGCCAACAATGAATATTTCGTTGCCTAAAAATATAACATGAGTTATAATTTTCACATAAGAATTCGTCACGATTGAAATTTTAGTTCGCCCTAAAGGTTGAAACTTAATAAAACTACAGTACCTAATGTGATAACTGACATTAAAACTAGACCACGATGTATCAAATTGAAACTTTAAAAGTACATCGACAGGGCAATTCGCTCTAGTCAGCAGCTACTTTAAGACATTTCGGTAGAGACCTGAAAAATTCGCGTTTTCATTTAGGCGCAAGCTACAATTCCAGCAACTATAGGTCTGTATCACGTTCACAATTGGCCGTTGACTTACTCTACACTTTGTGGAAGTAGCTGAGCCAATAATAAATCTGTAGCTGTACACAGGTCCATTTCACTGTATCAGCAAGCAGATATTAAACAGCTGCTATTACATTAAGCACACAAATATTCTTGCAGGCTAGCTTACCGGTCAGTGAATCCACGAATTTTCCCTGTCTCTACATTTCGGCGGATGTAATGCAAAATGCAGTCGTTCACAAGCAGAATTCCACTGAGGAGCTGAAAGTTCAGTTGAGACTGTTATCTTTCACCTTCATATATCAGCTGCTGATGTTCGTAAACTCAAAAATACTGTAGGAAGTATAACTTCCTCGTCCCAATATCACTAGAGAAGAAAGTAAACCTCCGAAATACCCGTGCGGCAATAAATAAATGTGCACACTTCAAGCTAAAGAAAGAAATGTCACAATAGTCTAACGTGTAAGACTATGAAGTAAAAAAATCACCATTCTGCTATCCGACCCAACTTACCATTAGATCAACTACAGTCACATTAAATAAATGTAGCAGAAAGCCAAGAATCGTACTCCTGAATCTTCCCACCCAGAACAAAAAATGAAACAGGATGCTAGTATCCTATCATACTAAGGCCTACCTAAGGTCCGTAAAACTTCGCCCGCTCGTTAATGGATTATCAGTGCACTCGTTGACTAGGTCTCACAACACTAGGAAACAGTACCAACAAACACCAAATACAGTTTGGAAAGGAAATATTTTTCCCTTATGGTGCAGTTTGGCATAGGGAAAAATTTCGCTGCTAGTCGCTCTGCAATCCCTAACGGATGTAATGAAATACAAATCCACAGTGAAATGAAATTAGACTTGGTAAAGATATAAGTCATTCAATTTAATTTTGTAGTGAAATACGAACCGATTTTTTGCTTTCAAACTATCAACTTCATGTAACTTAAAATTCAGGAAAGCTCTATAATTGGTTAATTTACATTTTTACAAGATACCAGCGTTCAAACAGCAGAAAATTTCCCTGTGCCAAACTCTTTAACACTGATCTTGCATCACTCATAAAGAAAGCAATCCACTCAGTAGAAATCCTACTGAAGCTATGAATTCGTCCAGCTGTTGGCAATAGCTCTAGTCCAAGAAGCCCTGGAAATATTTCATGAACAACTTGACCAAGATCCAACAGGCCAGCAGACGACCAAGTTCTACACTGTACGGTAAATGCGTACCCATGGCATTTTCTCTGTCTTCATTGCTAGAGAAAATCTCATGGCACATTTTAAAGAAGAGTAATTTAATCCAGTTAACACTAACGAAATCGCTTCTTCAAATATGTGGAAGACATATTGATAGAGGCACGAGTATTTCGCGTATTCATATGACAACAGCCTAGACTTCTCAGTTCTATACGTGTACCGGCTGAACCCGAACATTCATTGGCTTCTAACAGTACAAACGTGCAGCACGTGATACCTTCATAACTTGTTTCCATATTTATAACTGGCTTACATTTGTCAAATATGTGTTAAAACCTCTTTCGGCTAATCACAGGAGGAGGAGTGAAGTATACGTTATTGACGTTCAATCTGACCTAGAATCAATACGTTAAATAATCGTGCCTTTACATATTGATAATACTGATTCATGATGGGATAAAACTAAATCTTATTCTGTAAAAAAAATAAACCACGCATCAGGCATACCAACATCAACTTCACAATAGAATTAGGAAAATAAAAGAAAAAACAATTTTGGCCCAATAACGAAAGCAATTCACTTGTATAGGACTTACAAATCTTAATTATTCTCATTTGTACTTCCTGAATACACGCCTATTGATAATGCATGTGTTTAATTACTTAATCATTGTAGTAACTGTCATCGTTCGTGGATCTTCAGAAGAAAAGTTATATTAAAGATAACAAAGAAGCATAACATGACATAGAGGTAACTGAAAAATCTTTGAACGTTGTATGTATGTAATATTTCAAATGGAAAAGATAATTCTTTAAACAAAAACTTGGGAATCAAAGTGTGAATGGGATGAATGGAAAAAACTTGTCAAACTGACGTTCTGGACACATTAGGGCCATTAACATCACGGAATTACAGTCGTGTGACGAAGCGAACGTTAGGTTGAATTCTCGCACCTAAGCTCTTGCACGAGTCGATTTACGAGCAGCAAGGGTGTACTCTTGTGATTCTAGAACCTGTGGTACAACCAGCAAGTTCCTTTCTGGCTCAGCTGTGTGACGTAAAACCCACCTGAACTTCGTCGTCTCCTTTACGACCGCGCCTGTAAACACGTCTCTTGCGATACGTCGTCAAGAAGCTTTGAGGCAGTCGTCAAACAAGGGTTGGAGACCTCTGTAGTACTTCCCTGGCCAAGAAACGCCGTAAAACATACGTACGTTAAGTATTCTACAACTCTGTGAGAAACCGCGTCCTGAGTTCCCACATTCTTTCCGGAGGAAATTCAAACGACCATGAGTTTAAGGCGGGACATCAGTCGCCAAATTGGATTATTTGGTTAGTTGACTTTTTCAAATTTTGAGAACAAAAGTGTAATTTCTGAGATTATGGCGTGAATTCTATGTCTGTTGTGCTACAGTACAAACATTGCAGTTGAACTTTGAACGTATGTTTAAACCGCAGTCAGTCAAATTGTTTTATATTCTTTATTTTGGATGACTGATTGCAGCCCGGATATACGTTAAAAGTTCAACTGCGGTGCTTGTAGTATAGCGCAAGATAAATATAATTCACGCTATAATCTCACATTATGTACTTTTCTTAACATAATGTAAAAAAGCGAGAAATAAAATAATCCAACATGGCCGCAGATGTCCCACCTCAATATTCAGGACGATCACAACAGTTGCTTTCACTAAAAGAAGAATAAATTCTTTACGCCTGGAACAATACTTCTATTTCTGTGTCGATTGAGTATCAGATTTATTTCCAATATGTTGGACTATGGAGATGTTTATTTACAATTCGTATTCCATTATATATGTTTGTCGGCTGACTTATTTGTGTATCTGGCGTTGCGACAGTGGAAGCTTGAGGGTCGTTGGCAGGTAGGACACAAGTTGTCGAGAACTGTACACTTCTGTGAACGTGCCACCGTATAGCAATAACCATGAAATATAAAAATGGCCGCCATTATGAAAATATGAACTTTGGATGAACGAAATACTTAAAAGTAAAGTTAGCTTTGTACATAGAATACGCGTTCTGAATAACAATTCCTCAGATAGGCTATGTCATATTATACTAAAAAATTTAGACATGCCCGCCGATTTGGATATATGAACATAGTATGAACGAAGTACGTAAAACTTAGGTCGGTGTAAAATTATTTTCAGAAATAATCAGTGACCGTAACGATTATGAAATGGTTTCTCGTAAAGGAAACTTGTTTGAATTATTACACAAGGTAAGTAGTCTTCGTCCAAAGTTTCAAGCTGCTTAATTTGACCGCGTCTAACAAATTTCTACATAACTGTTCTGTGGCCGGTTCTTAAAATACCGAGAACCGACCCCGTTTTTAATTGGCTGTGAAAAAAAAACATCGGTGAACCTACAGCACATAAAAAATATTGAATTATCTTAACGTCTGTGTTTATGATTTCATTCGTACACGAACGGGTTAAAAGTAAACTTCCGATGTCCCAGTAAGATGTATTAATAAGTGGTTTATTCTTGTTACGTGGGTCTTGGAAGTTACCACTTTTCCCTGAATAGCCTATGCATGAGTTCGTGCTTGGACGTGGGGTGTAAATTATTGGCTGATTCTCCTATGTTTTGTTAACAATCAGATGTCTGTGCGCTGTTGTACTGTCGTTCAGTGGCGAGTAATGAGTAGCTGTTGCAACGTACACTCGTGTTTGCTCAGTACAGTACACTCTCTGTGGACCCAGTAGGTACCAGAAACAACCAGAGAACTGTGTATTTCTAAAGTTATTTTTACTACAGGCTATACAATTGGTGATGCTTCGGGTGCAAACATTTCGAAAGACTATGATATTTGTTGCTACCAAAAAATAAGTACAAATTGTGGTATATTTGTGACAGTACAATGTGGGATTCTTCGCTATGATAGTTATAATTATAGCCGGTGATGTTGGTGAAAAGAATTACGCAACATTTTGTTTCAATGCCTTACGTGCACATCTGCAGCTCTGCTTCATGGTCAATGATTGGCTGTTTTTATCTCTCAACGTCTTGGGTATCTACCCACAAATCACAGACGTGTGGTGTCGCAGTAACCTTATTCTCATTGGCTCAGTCGGATGAAATACTTCTCTTCACAAATACACTCTGCCAATAGCTACGAAGCAGAGATGCAAATCAAAGCGTAATACAAAATGTTGCATAGTTCTTTTCACCATAAATCACCAGCTCTAGTCATGAATATGACGCTATAAGGGCCGCAGTTTTTAACATCTATTTTTATTTTTATATTTGTACCAGATATTTTTTTATTATTTTAGACAGAAATTGTGACTAAATCTTCCTCTTCGAAAATTGTTGTATCTCTCATAGTTTTCGCGTAATGAGTCGTAAACCTCAAAATTTGCATTTTACGGTTTTATGTACGCCACTAAAACCAACTGACATACCCAACCGAAAAAATTCACAGTGTACAACAATGTTGTAGGCTATGATTTGACATATATAAATAAATAAATGTTTGTATTTTTTAAAAAGAATTAAAATTTTAAAATTTTTATTTCAAAATTTTGCATTTTTTATTAAATACAAAAATATTTTTTTTTTAATTTTTATATGTGTAATTTTATAGCCTACAACATTGTTATACACTGTGAATTTTTTTCGGTTTGGTATGCCAGTTGGTTTTAGTGGCGTACATAAAACCGTAAAGCGCAAATTTTGACGTTTACGAGTTATTACGCGGAAACTATGAGAGATACAACAATTTTCGAAGAGGAATGTTTAGTCACAATTTCTAACTGAAATAAGAAAAAAATATCTGGTACAAATATAAAAATAAAAAAAAAACGTTGAAAACTGATGTGAACCGCGCCCTGAAAGAATTGTTTTCATAGTCACTAAAACTACCAGGCGTACCTCAACGAGGAAGGTACTAGTTGCTGATGATATCAAACACTTGTCACAAGCCAAAGCTAACATTCAAGGAAAGATAGAGATGTGTGAACCATGCATAGCCTCGCAAGGACAGTAGTTATACTGGCTGCTTTAACTCTGCTCTTACCAACTCTGTTTGCCCAGGCTAAACATGACCCCGTCTACCGCTTCCAAACATTGTTGTTTGGTTGGTTAGAGGTAACCGCAGGAGCGGCAATTTTAACCAGTTAGAGTGCCGCAACCCAAGTGATATCCGTTATTCACATATATTGTAGTGTAGGAACTTTTAATCATTTGTGTCTCAACGATGTTCGTAAACAATAGTATCATTACTCTTTAAAAATTACAAATTGTATTATTTTTAATTCCTCATTTTTATCTAGCCCAATTAAAAAAACATGTTGCAAATAAGCTTAATGCAAATCAACAAAAATATTTGGTTCTTTAAAAAAATCAGGGAATAAAAATTTTTGTCATTTTCACACTGAATTTTTAAAAAGCGAAATGTTTCCCCCGGGTAGTAATGAAAATATAATTAGTAACCTGTTATAAGTGATTCGGAATAAAGTGAGCACTCAAAAAAGCCCTGATTAATTTCTATTTTCTGCCAGTTTATATCTTTCCGCTGCATGTAAACATCAACATTGCCACGTGCTTTTATTTACATAGTCTTGTACAATGTTTACATTTACGTTACAGTGCTCCGATAAATTTTAGCTACAATATGTACTCATTAAATGCACGGGTGTTG
>PNEQ01066882.1:0-20883 GCA_003012365.1 Medauroidea extradentata | reverse complement strand
CTTTGCACCAAATTATTTAAATCTGTTGGGCTTATCAGGTAATTCATTTTATGATAATTATTATATGGATCGCTTCATTAAGGACTAAAGAACGCAACGTAACTATTACAAATTTTTTTCCGACTTTGCTGAACAACTTATGAATTATTATGATGGAAAAACAGGAAATTTGGTGCAAAGTAACCCCGGTTTACGGTATGTTAGTAACTGTACATAAACAATAGCAGACTGGTTGTAATGTAACAAATCTAATAATTATTGAGAGTAAAAGAAACAACACAGTGTTAATAAAATAAAGCAGGCTAATATGGGGTCAGTTGTGAGCAACCGTGACCTTTTTATTATTATACATTTATATATAACGTCAACATCGTTTATAGTTTCTAAGATTTTGAAAGCCGATGTAGAAAAAACTTGAATAGAACAATCCTAGAGAAAAAATTTTTGCCATCTTTGTAAGCAAAAATTTTTCTAGATTGACGCATTCACTAAGCACAATCTCTCCCCTTGCTATCAGATGTACAAAATTGCAACGACAGACATTTTCCCCATCATATGTCTCTCTTGGGAAAATGTTTTTGTTCATAAAGTTAGCAACATTTGTTGTCCTAAGAGTGTTCTGTTCTGATAATTGCATAATTGTTTTGAGATACTTGACATTTTTATTTAGTGCACAGATTTATGCACCACACCTTCTTAAGGGCACTGTCCACCGCAATTTTAATCGCCATTTTTAAATTTTTTATTTGTACCAGATATTTTTTTCTTATTTTAGACATAAAATATGGCTGAATTTGACTCTAATGAAATATTTTTCTCTCATCGTTTTCGTGTAAGGCTTGTTAAAATCATATTTTGCATGTTTCCGTTTTAACGACTACACTAAATCAAGCTGTTATAACAAACTAAAAAAAAATCACAGTAAATAAAGACATTGCAGGCTAAAATGACATGCTCATAAAATTGAAGAATAAAAACTGTTTTAAGTTAAAAAAATTCTGAAATTGAAAATAAAAATTTTAAAAATGTAATATTTTTTTTTAAAAAATACAAATAATTTTTATTCTTTAATTTTATATGAGCATGTCATTGTAGCCTGCAATGTCTTTATCCACTGTGATTTTTTTTTAGTTTGTTATATCAGTTGATATTAGTGTAGTCGTTAAAGTGGAAACATGTAAAATATGACTTTAACAAGCCATTATGCGAAAACTATGAGAGATAAAAATATTTCATAGAGCCAAATTTAGTCACATTTTGTGTCTAAAATTAGAAAAAAAATGCTACAAATAAAAAATAAAATAATGATGATGAAAATTGTGGTCTGCCGCGCCCTAAACACGGAGATGAAAACAGCTTACACTATCTGACAAACCTTTTATATGTATAACCCATTACCTATAGTTCCATTGTAAGTTACACAACAAAAAAGAAAAACATTCACAATAATCACCCTAGCTGACCCTACTGTATTGGTGGTGCAGTAAAAAGTGAGTTGGAGCAGTTATTGGATTTTCACATCACATCCTGAAGGTTAATGAGTTCAGTTTTCCAGGGTTGTTGTAATTCACTCCAGGTGATGATTCCTCAATACGGGCCCTGGTTGATTCCACTACCCTTTCCCCAAGTGTACCTCTAGTGAGTATGTGAATCTATCCGAGGACACGTAGAACCTCAAAATAAATTAAATACTATGTGATTGACATGCTAACAACAAAAGTCTCATCTAAATATTAACTTTTATAAACAAGAATATTCATTGATACAAATATGTTTTTTGTAAAAAAATGTAATATTACATTACAACTCACAAAATACCATATTTGCACAACAAACAAGATTAGTTTCAAGTTTCCTATGCCAACAACTTGAATGGAACTGTTTCTTCATATGCAATCATGTAATAACAGTAATGTTCAGCCAATTTCAAAATACAGCAGAAAAGACAATTCTTTAAATAAATGTAACTGGTAATTTTTTTAAATTACAAACTCTCTTTTCACAGTATTTATACATTGTTATATCTTCTGTACCAAAAAGGATGCATAGAAAAGCCTAGGATGTTTCGGAATTCTAAATTGTAAAATATTAGAGAAAAAACTGTCTAAACAAAACAGTTTTCTGTAAAATCATCAAAATATTTTTGTTGTATTACATAGTTAACATGAGACAAAGCAAATTAGTGCAGCTATAATACAGAAAACATATATTCAGAAGGTATCTGGGTTTGATTCTCAGTAAAGCCATTGGTTTTCCTACAACACTTGAGATATGCGCTGGGATAGAACTCTGCAAATTCCTGTCCAATTTCCTGTTCATCTGAGCCTGTCTCAAATGACCACATTGTCCATATGTAAAGCACTACCTACTGACGTCCGTCAGGGCTTCGCCCCTAACATTATTGAGCCCGATGTGACTCCCGTCATGTAGGCCTATATAGTTATGTAGTGTGCCAAGTGTGCCTTCGTGCAACGTACCATTTCACTTGCTGAGATTAAGTTGTTTTAAATGTGTCAAGTAATTAATTTAGTCTCAACCTGTGCCTCAAGTTGCCTGTGTTATTTTCCACTGAAGCTTTATTGCTTTTAGGTTAAGTGTGTGTTTTGTTTACATTTGCTACGTTATATGATACGTTGCTACTTGCAACATCAACGTTACAGTTTAAAGAAAAAAAGTTGTGCTTAGGGTATAAGGGATTAATTATCATTGTTTAGTATTTAATCTCCATTCTTTTACTGTTGAATTATAATTGCAACGAGTCGTCAAGTACAGCAAAAGTGGCAAGCCTGGGGTGAGAGAACCAGGGAATCACCGCACTGTGAGTTGAGAACCGGGGAATCACCACACTGTGATGAGAGAAACGGGGAATCACGGGACTTAGGGGGATGGATTGAGGTGGTAGCGTCGAGGAGAGAGGTAGAACTTCGTCGGTTGCTTGAAATTCGGTCGGTAGGAGTGTGGGACGCCTTTAAGAGCCCACATAAGAGTGTATTGACAAAGAAATAAAACTGTTTAAATTTCCGCAAGTGACTTCAGGGTTAGAGCCATGCGGGCGACGTCACACCCTGAGAAAGAGACTAGCCGGGTCTCCATGCCCGTAATCCATGGAGTGGCGCCCTAAACCATGACCGTCTAATATATCTTTCGCTAACCCTGTTAACAAGTGGCTAAATTCGGTATCGGACTTCGAAAGGCGAAGTTAGGACACGATTCGTGCGAACTTACATAGAGTGGAATAACGGACTCGCGGGAATCCATTTACGTGTGATGCTAACTGTACGTACGGTGGTCTGTGTATGAAATAAAGTTCGCGAGACGAGCGATTGTTGTTGGACCGTCAATTGCATAGCTTGGTGAAGAGAAGAAAGGCAGACATCGGCCTTACCACAACACACCGTCATGGCGGATTTTGCAGGCTGCACAACGGGCTTGGACACAAGTAAGTCAGAAACTATCGTCGATTTGAACTGTATGTATTGTGCAAAGTGTGCGCGAACAATACACGTTGGTGGTGTTACGCAAGCGTCTTGGGAGGACACGTGTGTATGCCTGATGCAGTGTGAAAATGTGGACAGTTCCTCAGTAAGGCTAAACGCACCTGTGCCTGACTACTGTAAATGTACTGCGACAGAGTGTGATGGACGGTCGCGTGAGGGGGGATGGTGTAAAAACTGTCGTGCATTTAAACATGTGAAATGCGTGGATAGTACGGAGCTGACAACCTTCAAGGATGGTTGGTACACCTGCAAAAGGTGCCACGCAGGACAACTGGTAAGTTACGAACATGGTGTCATAATTAGTGAACATGGAACACTTGCTAACAAAATAAACACGCGAATGCCCATGACACCAGTAGGCCCAGTGGAGTTGCCCAGATTTGCAGGAAGGACATGTGACGACCCAAGGAAGTTTTTAAAAATGTGCAGGGAACGGCTAGAATGTTACGGCGTTCTGAATATTGAGTGGGCAGGACGTGTAGGGAACACACTCGAATCCGACGCAATGACGTGGTGGTCTATTGTGGGTGAGTTTGACATGCCCTGGGAAGAGTTATCACGCCGATTCGAAGCAAGGTTCGCGGACGCAAGGGCGGAGAGAAAGGTTCACGTGGAGCTCTACTGCCAGATCCAAGACTTCTCGGAAACAGCTGAAGCATTTGTTGTGCGCAAGATTCGCTTGTATCGCCGCTTGTTTCCAACTGGAGAGCCTGAGGAAATGTTGGAACAAATAGTGGAACTATTGCGGCCGGAATTGCGCCCATACCTACGAAATGCAACATGGCAAACAGTGGAAGGATTCATTCAGTATGCCCGAGCTGTGGAGCAGGATTTAGAGGTGGTGGGACTAAGGTGCACGCAGGCAACACCTAATGCCAGAGTCGACACTATGACAGCAGTTGACAAGATGGCGGTAGTTCGCTATGCACCACCACGGAATAGTTCACGCTTCATCTCCTGCCCAGATAACTCTGGCTGTCAACAATTGACCTCAGATCGTCTTCGACGCATGATCGGCGAAGGACCACCGCCCAGATGCCAGACATGCCCGGGTGGAATACATCACTGGCACAAGGACTGTCCGATACGGAACCAGTACCGACCAGGAGGAGCCCGGATCAACCCGTCGGGAAACGGAGTGTAGGGGATGGCGGGACAACCCAACCCTCCCTCCCCACACCAGTAAACATTGGACGAGATGTGACTGGGCATGTTTTAGGTCATGTGAGTGTGGAGGAGAACGACTTGCTACGAGTTCCAGTGGTTGTCAGTGGTCATCCTGTCCACGCCCTTATCGACACAGCTGCCAGCCACAACTGCATCGCAGCGAGGCTCGTTGAGGAATCTCATTTCGAGCAACGACCAGGCAGACTACAGCTGGCCACTACCAGAGATGCTTGTGCTACCCGTGGGGTTGCAACGCTACGAGTGGATGTACGGGACCAGACCTTCACTACAACTGCCTTGGTGGTAGATGAGCTGCGAGATGACGTTATTCTGGGACAGCCGTGGCTGCGTGCGCAGGATGTGCACATAGAGGTCAGCGCAGGCCGAGTATATGTCGGCACCCAGGGCCGACGTACCATCTACTGCATCAGATGCTCACCGCCAGCAACACACTATAGGGTCAGTCTCAACCAGTTGCACCATGATGTTCCTCACGAACACCATGAGTTGATCCAGAGTGTACTTGACCAGCAGAGCAATGTGTTTGCCACAGCAGACCCCTTGAAGTGCACCAGTGTAACTGAACATGCAATTCCTACGCATCCACATACCCCTATGTTTATTCCCCCTGGTAGTTATGGACATACAGGAAAACAAACTATCCTCACACAGGTGCAGGAGATGTTACGCGATGGCAGTATTGAACCCAGTGAAAGCCCATACAATTTTCAAATAGTTCTGGCGGAAAAGAAGGATGGTTCATTACGTTTCTGTATAAATTTCAAACCTATCAACAAAGTAACCATCAATGCCCCACCCCCTCTGCTGAATATTACAGACACTTTAGCTAACCTTGGGAATGCTAAAATTTTCACATCTCTTGACTTGAAGGCAGGTTATTGGCAGGTGCCAATAAGACCTGAGGACCGACCCAAGATGGCCTTCACTATTCCAGATGGTAGACGATTTCAGTTTTGTGCGATGCCATTTGGTTTACAAGATGCCCCTGCAACATTTAAAAAATGATGACACGCATTCTGCACAACTATGCAGGGAAATTTGCAGAAGCTTATTTAGATGATATAATCATCTGGTCCCAAACGTGGGAAGAGCATGCTCATCATCTATAGTTAGTGCTTGAGCGGCTGGCCACGCATGGCCTGACTTGCAATCCAGAAAAATGCCCCATTGGCACAACTGAACTGGATTTCTTGGGGCTCATTGTGAACGCTGAGGGAAACCGCCCGACTGAGAAACAGCTCCAGATCATTGCAAACAAAGCCCCGCCACGTACACGTAAACAGCTGCAATGATTTCTAGGGCTGGCTAATTGGTTGTGTTCTTTCATTCCAGAGTTCTCCATAGTAGCCAGACGCTAACAAACTTGCTGTCACCCAAAACCCGGTTTCAGTGGACTGAAGCAGCACAAAATGCTTTCGATGAACTTAAACTCCGTTTCAGCCAGTGTAGAATGCTGGCTCGATTAGACCCAAACAAACCAATAATTGTGCAGACAGATGCGAGCCAAGAAGGGATAGGTGCCATCTTGTTGCAACTGGGTGATGAAGGGGAGCCCCAAGTGGTAGAATATGCCAGTGCTAAATTTGGTGAAGTAGAGCAAAGGTATAGTGAAACGAGAGGGAATGTTTGGGAGTAGTGTGGGCCTTAAGACGGTACCATCCTCACTTAGAAGGCCAACATTTCGTTTTACGAACTGACAGCCAGTGCCTCAAGTGGTTGGAAACCATGCAAGGCCGTCTGTCAAAACTTACCAGGTGGGCAATGTTATTACAGGCTTTAGATTTTACAGTAGAGCATGTTCCTGGGAAGCAAAATGAGCTGGCAGATAAGTTATCATGCAACCCAGATGAGGCAGTAGATGCTAGAGATGATGCAGAATGGGAAGAACTGTTGCCACCCACCAGCGGTGCACCTGGACAGATCTCAGAAGCCTCAGTTTATGAAGCTGCTGCCTGCATCCTGAGTGCAACCACTCCACCCACTCTCCCGCCTGGTGCAGAACTAGATGACTTGGATGCCTTTGTACGCGCAGCCCAGCAGACCGATGAGTACACGCAAGACATAGTGAGACGTTGCAGTGAGCGGATGTATGAGGGATATCGTGTCCTTGATGACTGTGTGCATGCGAAATGCCCTGAGAGTGAACAGGTATGGCGCACCTTCGCACCCCAAGACACCAGAGCAGAAATTTTCAAAATGCTACATGTAAACAGACTTGCAGGGCACCCAGGAGCTGAACAAACAATATGTGCAATTCGTGACCTGTTTTACTGGCCTGGACTGAATCGCTTCGTGCGAGACAGCGTGCGACGTTGTAGACACTGCCAACGTAGGAAAACCAGGAGATCGGATGGCACAGAACAGCAAGTGCCTAGACAACCAGCTGAACCATTTCATACTGTGGCACTCGATCTGATGGGCCCATATCCTAGGACGAAGGTTCTTACTTGTTGTGACAGACTGCTTTACGAGATGGGTAGAGGCATTTCCTTTGAGTAACTGCAGAGCAGGAACGATAGCGCACGTGTTGGAAGCAGAGTTCTTTCCAAGGTGGGGCTACCCTCGGGTGTTGTTAACGGAAAATGGGACTCAGTTTTCAGGACAGCGATGGCAGTGTTTCTGTGAAAAGTGGCGTGTTACACCCCATACGACACCAGTGTACCACCTTAGGGCGAATCCCACTGAGAGACGGAATCAGGAGATTAAGGCCCAGCTACGCTTTCGTCTTGACACTGATCACACAAAATGGGACACTCACATTCCAGAGGCCTTGTACTGTTTAAGGCGGCGCATAAATGCAGTGACAGGTGAGACACCAGCCATGCTTGTGCAGGGACGCAATCTTTCCCTACCTGGACAGTACATGGTGCAAGATAAGAGTCCGTACATCGCGGGAGCGAACCCAGAGGAAAGGGCACAAGCCATTCAGGTGGCACACGACACCGCGAGGTGAAAGCAGGTAGAGTATCAGGCACAGCGAACACCAGTGTCAACACGCCCCCCTCTGGCACTACCACCTGGACAGAAGGTCTATGCACGCTTGAACCCTCTTTCGGTAGCGCGGAAAAACTTCTCTGCAGGACTAGCACCAAGGTGGCTAGGCCGTTTGCAAGTGTTGCGAGTGTTGGGACCTACATCTGTGTTGCTGAAGCTACCCTCAGGACGAGCTGCCAAATACCATCGAGACGCTGTGCGGTTAGCCCCAGATGAGAATGCAGAACAAGTGGCTGAACCCTCCAGAGCTGAAACTCCAACCTCACCACGAGAAGAGGGAGAGGACAGGCATGAAGTAAACCGTACCACTTCTACTCCTGCTGACGAGAATCAAGAGGATTTCAGAGGATTTCCAGAAGAAGAGGAAGCGTACCCGATTCAAGGTTATGGTGTGATCCCGACATCAGAATGCCTGTTTAAATAAGAGGCCACAAGAGCTGATGAGGCTACACCCTTCCGAGGGTTTGAATCCTTCACAGAACCGAATCAAAATGTTTCTTCCATTCCCCTGATCAGGGAGCCGGATGACGAAGATGATCAACCTGATTCCCCAGATGTGTGGGAACCCTTGTGGCCACTTCATTGTTCGCTTGAGACATCAACTTTCAAGGTAACAGTAGAAGAGCCCCAAAGAGACAAAATCTGAGAACAATCCTATTGAAAATGTTGGGGAAGAGCCTACTGCAGAAGCCCGCTATGACTTGAAGCCACGTAAAGCAGCCAGACAACCCAGGTGTTGTACAGTGCATGTCCCTTTCCAGACGTCAGTAGCGCAGAGTCTCAGCACATGACACCCGAGCAGTTATAGTATCGACATCCCCACATCAAGCTACTTTCAGAGGGGGCAATTGACGTCCGTCAGGGCTTCTCCCCTAACATTATTGAGCCCGATGTAACTCCCGTCATGTAGGCCTATATAGTTATGTAGTGTGCCAAGGTCGAATGAAACATAACCTTTGTGCGACGTACCATTTCACTTGCTGAGATTAAGTTGTTTTAAATGTGTCAAGTAATTATTTTAGTCTCAACCTGTGCCTCAAGTTGCCTGTGTTATTATCCACTGAAGCTTTATTGCTTTTAGGTTAAGTGTGTGTTTTGTTTACATTTGCTACGTTATATGATACGTTGCTACTTGCAACACGAACTTTTCAGTTTAAAGAAAAAAGGTTGTGCTTAGGGTATAAGGGATTTATTATCATTGTTTAGTATTTAATCTCCATTCTTTTACTGTTGAATTATAATTGCAACGAGTCGTCAAGTACAGCAGAACTGGCAAGCCTGGGGCGAGAGAACCAGGTAATCACCGCACTGTGAGTTGAGAACCGGGGAATCACCACACTGTGATGAGAGAAATGGGGAATCACGGGACTTAGGGGGATGGATTGAGGTGGTAGCTTCGAGAAGAGAGGTAGAACTTCGTCGGTTGCTTGAACTTCGGTTGGTAGGCGTGTGGGACGCCTTTAAGAGCCCTCATAAGAGTGTATTGACAAAGAAATAAAACTGTTTAGATTTCCGCAAGTGACTTCAGGGTTAGAGCCACACAGGCGACGTCACACCCTGAGAAAGAGACTAGCCGGGTCTCCATGCCCGTAATGCATGGAGTGGCGCC
The DNA here is from genome assembly GCA_003012365.1 of Medauroidea extradentata. Taxonomy (NCBI): domain Eukaryota; kingdom Metazoa; phylum Arthropoda; class Insecta; order Phasmatodea; family Phasmatidae; genus Medauroidea; species Medauroidea extradentata. The sequence goes on along the minus strand of PNEQ01066882.1, from coordinate 11,595 downwards.
TTAAACTATTACCGTCTAATATATCTCTCGCTACGAGTTGGTAATTTGTATTTATGACAAACTCTAATCCCATTGTCACTACACATGCATTAGGTAGTTAAAGACTTGCGCCAAATATAGACATATGCACACACTCATATGTGTACAGTGAGCATGCTTCTGTCAATACTAATTGATGGACGTTGGAACATTTTTACAGCAGGTTAGAAATACAAATTATTTTGTTTAGCTATTGTGAGTGTCCCCAGTGTATTGTTTATTTAAAACACATTTCAGAGGAGGGTTATTGGTTACTTTTAAGGAACACACACATTAAAAGACACAAGTTTCAAGCTGTCCAACACAGCAACAGATATTTTTTTTCCACAAAGTTATCTCATAATCTAGTACTCAAATTTACAAGACATTATCCAATTATTCTAAAATAAACTCTGCAGCTGATTGTTTTTAACAATGGAAGGGTCAGCACATGAAGACCTACAGTTCTAGTACTGGGACAAACATTGCACAGTCAAAACATTACATGTATGTGCAAAATCAGACCATGCAAGGATGTCACTCCTTTGCTTCAGAACCTTGAATATGTTTAAAACAGCTCCAGGTAGGCGCATTTTACTTATATAAAACTATTCTAAATAGTTTGACAGTAACATCGAAAGGTGTGGAAAGGAGGAGGGAATACATAATCATACTGTAGTTTATTTTTTGTTCTGCAAGTAGAGTCATGGGACCACAGAGAACATTCAGAGTATTGTTGTCAAGAGATTTTTCTTTTTATTTTCAGTATGATGTAGAAACTGCTGTTGTTAATTTTCAATAGTAAAATATACAAAATACAACAGTGGTAAAATATGTACAATACCTGAAAAAAAATAGCAAATATATTTTCACATTTCAATGAAACAAAAATATGCAATTGGAACATTTTTCTTTCTTGCACACAATTTATATTGCAACTTGATACTGTTCTTTCTTGTTATCGTACGTACCACATTCGGATCACAGTACACTATGAAATATTTTATTTCAAGTGTAAAAATGCTTATTAATATGCTATGCCCAGGCCTACATTGGTGTAGTAGGTTCTTTTCGACAGTGAAAACATGACACAACATTAAATTATTTATGAGCTCTTGGTATACAATATCGAAAACTTGAAGGAATGACTTAACGGTAGGTATACATGTGATGTATTGCATTGCGGTTTCTAATTTGAAACTATTTCATTTGCTACGATGAGATTGGCAGGCTATTTTTCGAGTTTGTAGCGTTTCAGGTATAATGAACTAAATGTAGACATTTCCCTTAAAGTATCTCGTGTAAATATTTGAACTATGCAATCTACCAGACCATTACGGATTTATTTTCAAGTTGCTAACTAATAAACATATGTGATTCTACTGAACATGTATTTACATTTTCAATATCAGTCACGGAAATATTAACCAACGAAAAATATTAACGCAAAATCCAAAACTGTATAAGCAGTGACTGAAAATTAAATTTTCCCACTCAAACGAGACATGATAACTTGACAATCATTCTTGCAGTACAGAACAAGACCTACCTACAAATCCGTAAACGAAAGGAATGTTTTGACCATCTGTACAGAAAGTATAGGTTTCTTAGTATTATAAGATAAAAGTAAAAACGAGAAGATATATGTTATTGCTCAAACAGCACGCTTGAATAAACTCTTTTAAACGTTTTTACTACATAACATTGTACATATTCCAACAAAAACTTCGTTATTTATATATTCCACAACTAAAAATAGACAAATTTTACAGTTTCAACGTAAAATTTAATTAAATTCGCCGAAATCGAGTAGTATGTTTTGTAAACAACTCAGAGCACATAAACATAAACCAAAATAAATGTTTTGGCACAAGATAATTCATTGCTTCGTGAAGGCAATTTCTGCATGTACAGTCAATGATCCGAGTGGCAGTGAGCAGTAATATGACGGCCGTCCTACAGTGTTGCCAAGTAACATGCCCGTAAAATTAAAGTCAGCTGAATTTGTTACAGGAAGTGCTTAGTGAATCGCAAATTAAGGTAAGCGGCGTTAAGCGATCCGTAACTTAAAGTTACTGGCCGTAACTAAGGAAAGTTAGTGAATAGACCCCCAGGGGATATAGGCCTACAAGTCCAACATCAAGAAGAATAATAATTTAACGATTTTTAATAACTTGAATTACTAACAACAAAGAAGAAAAATTCGTGAAAAGAGCTCATAATTTACGAGAATTAAACACATTCTGCAAATATTGACCAATTTTTGTGAACTGTTTTTTTGAGGTGAACAACCACATGCAAACAACTCCATAACATAAAACTTTTATTGGTTAGAATAAAAAAGCCCTTATTCAGCTGCCGCAACTTTACTGTCATCATCCATGCCTGAAATAATTCTTATTTTCTCTATTTTCTAACACGACAGCAAAAGTAAACTGTGTAGTCAACAGCTAAGGTATAGGACAGGGGCTGTTATCTCTATAGGACTTTCGCTGACTGTCGCTTTAGTTCACTTTCCCAGCCACATTTCCGGCCGGCGCTAGGGAGAATCTTTATTAAATAGTAATTTCCTGTTGACATTATTTGTTATTGTAATGGCGGCCGTTATTGTGTTTCATGTGCGTAAGGTGTAATTTATTGAATTTTTTTAGCGTTTAGTCGTTATACAGTGCTTTATATTTATAAATGTTACATCCCAAATTGTGAGAAGAAGACAGCATAGAGGTTTCGAATTCAGTTGCTTCATGATGCAAGTCGTTTTTCAATTATGGAAGTGGATCGCCGATGTTATTTCAGCTCATTGATGAAACTTACGATTCCAAACTCTCTCCCGTCACCAGGTGAGTTTTTAATTATACGTGAATGACTTGTTGAAACATATATTTCTTAACTTAACTTGCTAGCATTTCTAGTGGTTTGCCTTAGTATAATGGCTTTCATATCCTGAGCAAATGCTCAACATGGGATCTACGAAACACTATAAAAAAATTAAATAAAAAAATATCCTTTTATCTTCATTAGAAGGTTCGTTTTTTAGGATATTTATTCAAATATTTATTGTAAGCTAAATTACCGAGCTGGAGGTACTTTTTTTTACTTGAATAGCTTCTCGCAAAGAGTAGGATTTCCAATAAGTAGTAGCTGCCTTTTTATGTTTTTAAAAACGTATAAACCACTCGCAATTGTGCTGCCGCACGATGATTTCGCCTACATTTTATGTGCAGTTGCTATTTCCAGGATTAAATGAAAGAACACAAATATTGCCTGTAATAGGTACAACCCAAAAATAATTATTAGCCTATCAATAACAGACTAAAAAAATGTTTTAAAAATTGTTGACTTCTCACATGGCATTACTGTAGACAGTGAATATTGGACAATGATAATTTATGTTGATCTTTATACCTAGAATGGCTAAAATTATAGTGTTTAAATATTGATTAATTTGCATTTTGAGTCTTGGTATGCATATGTGGTTCACTTTAATCCAACACTTAGAATAATAAAACAAATGTATTTAATGCAGATATAGAAGTTAAGTTTTGTGAGTGTGAAATGTTTACACTAGGCCTAATGCTTAGTTACATGAAAGTTTTCATATTTAAAATAGTTAAGATGTAGACATAATGGCTCAGAGTAAGTTGTAAGCCATGCTCAGTTTATTGTGAACAGCATATAAATGTTAGTGTTAAATATGTAAACATCTTATAAATGTTCAGAATTTTTTACTCTCTGACAATATGCAAAAATAAACAAGTAATGACGAATCTAACATGTCGCAGAGGACCACTACCTAACATTCCCGTTTACTTCAACACACTTACTGGGATCGGCGGGAATGTGGGGGGTTCTGGGCGGGGACACACAAAAACAGCAGTGTCCTCTTAGGATAGCCAGTGTATGGAACTAATATTACTATTCAATACCATTGTACTAGGATTGAATAGTACAATAAAACCCTTCTGATGTTTGTTACTTTCAGTAGGCATACCAGTTAATACAGCGGGTATGGTGGAGGACGGGCGGGGACAACAGTCGATGCTGGTTAGGACGGTCGGGGAATGGAATTTGTTACAGGAGGAGTTGGTGTTGTTGGGGGATGTGGGACAGTTTAGGAAGGCTTTGGAGAGGATGTTGTACGGGTGTTTGGATGCTTGCTCATTGGCAAAACATTATTATTATTATTATTACTCCACATGATTCATTTCCACAATTCCATCATCCTTAAAATTCACTCTATATTTGACCATTATTTGGTATTGTAAAGTGACAAATAGTGGATGAGTTTAAAATTACTATTCAATACCATTGTACTGGAAACAAACAGTAAAATAAAACTAATTCACTCTTTATTACACTGCCACACCAGATACAAAATATGCATTAGGCCTACCACAGTTACTTCACCAAAAAATTCACCTACACGCCTACTAACTTTTTTTTGTATCGCAAAACAATAGGCCTAAATAGCGGATGGGTTTTATTTTGCTATTCAATACAAATAATATATGAGGGACTGAATAGTAAAATATAATCCATACACTCTTTGTTACTTTGCGATAAAACTTTCAAATAATTCATTTTTACGTACATGTTACTCTAAACATAAACGTTGACATCACAAAGTGCCCGACATTGTCTTATATTTTATAAAATAAAAAACAAAATATTTTTTGACCTCAGGGACTTAACCTTACAATCGGACATTGCACATTGCATCATTCAGTTATACAAACCAAAACTAATATGTCTTTACATAAAATGCAATACGATAACACTTCAAACAACCGAACACTTAATTCTAATCAAAACTTCACTAGTTTGCGTGGTACTATTTCATAAACCAATCCTACAGTTTCCAGCAATCTATAACACTAACCAACAAGGCACTGACCGACATAACAAAACTGTCGCTGGAGACAGTTACAGTTATCTTTCATTTCTTATTATGTACACGAAAACGTTACTAGGAAGAGAGTGATAGACAGAGTCATTTACAGATGGGGTGGGCAAGAGATAGAGGATACCATACAATATAAGTATCTAGGGATTGTGCTGCCAAGTGACAGGTGGACAAAATAGGTGGAGAGGGTGGTTACGAATGGCAGAAGAGCTTAAGGTTTGCTGGGAAGGGTACTGAATGTGGCTAGCTCCGAGGTGAAGGAAAAGGCATACCACACAATGGTACGGCTAATGTTGGAGTATGCCGCTGCAGTATGGGACCCGTGTGTGTAATCTGAAGTGCAGGAAATGGAAAAGGTGCAATGAAGGGTGGCAAGATGGGTGAAAGGTAGGTGTAGAAGACAGAAGCAGGATGGAGAGGAGGAAGGTAATAATGAAGGAAATGGAATGGATTACATTGGACAGAAGGAGAGTTGAAAGACTGGTCAGGATATATAGAATTGTGAATGGAGTGGGAGGATGGGGCAGGTTGCATTATCACCTAAGGAAGGGTAAAGAGGGAGAGGGTGTGGAGGAGAACAGAGCGGGGTAGGCAGTCTGTGCTTGTGAGGTTGGTGAGGGGGTGGAACATCTTGTAGGATGACATGGTGACGGTAACGGGGTTGGTAGATTCAGGAATGTTGTGAAGTAAGTTTTCTAGAGAGGTGGGAATGTGTGATCTCACCACCGTGCACATCACAATTGAGAGTATTTATTTATTGTTATAGAATAATCATAATACACCCAAAACCATAAACTCATCACAATAAAATTACATTTAACTCTTAGTTTCAACTATTAAAAGTACTAAAAACATGTTGAGTATACACAATTTCAAACAACACGTGAAGATATTTTTTTCTTCAGTGGTGCTGGTGCCAACCGAACTTACTTAACATGACACAATTAATTTACCCTCCTTTATATAAACCTTCCCATTGTCAACCTATTTCTTTATACTAAAGTATTACTATAACTGTGTAAAACTTAATTTTACCTTTTTCCGTTACATAATTTCCTTCTACTTTCTTTTCTCAGAATCTGATCTACTACCTTACACAATATTACTTGTCTCTTCTGTTGTCTTGGCTCGTAACACATATTGTGTCATATTTTGGCGTTTTAGATGTAAACATAAACTTTATAGTCAAATGATAATTAACACCCAAATTTTCTACTTTTTAATATTGTCTGCTGCTGCCTACTAAAGTCTCACTTAGTATTCTAATTTATTTCAGAGGTTGTCATTTTACTGAGAGAAGCTTTGCATAGACTTAACTTATAGTTTTGTTGTAGGTTTATCAGTAACTATATGTTTGTAAAACAAAGATATTTATTTATTTATACAGGAAAGGTTTCTTAATTTGTGTAATTTATCTCTCATTGATAGCATGTTGAGAACCTTTTTCATAAGTGTGTTCTGTTTATTGCAAATTTTACAATGTTTTCATACTTCAAAACACAAGAAACATGTGATTTACTAGTCATTATTTTTTATTAAAAAAAGTTGTACGTGTAGACATTTACTGAACACACTTATGTCCTGTCGTTTGATTATTAATATTCTTGTATTAGAAACAAAAATTGCCTACATCCTTTGTCACACAGTTCTAAACATTTACAATCATTATATAATAACAATATAAAAAATTCACTTGCAATTGGGCAACTGTCCAGTGTAAAGTTGTAACCTCTAAACTTTCCAACCCCCTCACTGTCACCTACTCTTTCAACAACAAATTCCACACTCTCACCGACCTTCTAAGCATTTACTGCCTACCCTGCTCCATTCTGCTCATCATCTGAATCTTCTTACTTTATAACCTACCTTAGTTAACTGGCAGACTAACTTATCGCAACCTTCTATGTATTCACCACCTAGTTCATTCTGTTCAGCCATTCCACTCTCCCCATTACCTTCAATGAGCTTTCCCTTCCACCAGTTCCTTCAGTATAACATATGACAGAAAGTTCCCTTCATCTTCGCTAGTCTGTCGTTGCCTTCTCCATTTATCCTTAACCCACCTCGCTACCAATCTTTACACCTTCTCCAGCTCCCATACCTCCAATTCCACGTATGTTCCACTCTGCTGCAGCATACTCTTAGCACTGGTTGTACCTGTACTCCTTTTCTTTCACAATTCTAACAAATCCTTCAAAATCCTACCCATCATACCTACAGCACTTCTCCCTTAAGCACTGCTCTTCACCTGCCTTTTCCACCCTTCTATCTAATTTTGCCTTGGTATTATATTCTAATGCTTACCATCTATACATGTCTGTTTTCCTAACGTTCCTCATAAATCTAACATTGTTTGTCTTCCCCACATTTATATTCATTTCATTCTCTTCAGTTCACAATTGTATCCTATTAATGTCATCCTGCAACTTGTTCCCTCCAAAGTCATCAGCAAACACTATTGTTTTGTCACATAATCCCAAACCCATGCCATTTGCCATTATTGTAAACAAATACCATACCCCAGCACACTTCTCTGCGGCACACCAGATGTAACCTCTCCCTCTTGCAATAATAAGTCTCCGACTTTTACCCTCTGTCACTGCCCGTTGAGGAAGTCTCCAATCCATGCCAACTTTGTCTACCAGTCTTTTTCACAATCACTCTTGATATCATTGTTAGTATAACCACATCTTGCTCCTGATATCAGTTTATTCCGAGACTTCCAAGTTAGACATCCCTATTCATGTCCTGGATGTAAAGCGTCAGATTGGTACTATTTTTTTTTTTAATTTGCTGGGAAGGGGGCTAGCTTTCCATAATTGTAACCTGGCTTTTTCATCGGTGTTTATAAGTTACTTTGGTGTTCTTAGACGAAGATTCTCCCTGAGCCTAAATCTTTGTGCTTGCGGTTCATGCCCATTTAATTAAGGAGTTTTTTCATGTTGTGGTATTTTTCCTTTCCTTATTGCTTCAATAATACAAGCATTAGGTATGAAAACATTCTCAACCCTAATTGAAAAATTTTTTGCTGAAGCTATCATTCAGTTTATTTGTGAATAACAATTTTTTCATAAATTATTAAAATTGCTAACAAAGAATTTGTAGGGTTAGTTATTACATAGTTGTGTAAATTTTACGTTATGTGTAGTCATTGCAAAGGTTTTCAAATGTTAATTTTTGTGTAATTATATCTCCGTTTCTAAATTTTTTTTACAGATTGCTTCATGCGAGCTCATGAGACATTACTGGTATCACAAGTTCACATCCAGACAGGCTCTTTCGAGATGGGTTTTATCATGTGGCAATTTCCAAGTTGGATTTCATAGCGTGGCTAATTCCAAGCCTTTATATTTGTTTGTGGTGCAAATTCAAAATGTTTATTTGTGTTTGTTTGTATTATTTTCCTTGAATAAACGCATCATGATTTAGCAAGGTATGTTTTGAATTAACCTCTCTTTTAACATTTTTTTAATATATTACATAGAAAATACATATTAATAGCATAATGGTGTTGTAAGCTGTATAACAGTTTCTTACCAGTTATAATCAATGCTTTTTCTAACTGTAATATAACTCCTTAATTTTGCAAACAGTAGGCCTAAATGATAATTTCCCGGGATGGTTACTTTATATTTTTAATGCTATCTGTGTATATCGTAAAGTACATATCATGTTCTGGAATCACAATCGCTTCGATGCCAAACCTATCATTCAGCCATTACGTACCTGACTGCCTGCTTGAACCAAAACACAAATGGTACAGTTGCCAACCTAGCTACCGCACATATACCACCTTGGATACATAACACATCTTCCCCCTTAAATTAATACAGTACAAAATTTTGCAATTTGTTAGGTAACTGTCTATTTCTTCTAGAAGTCCGGAGTCCCTCATTCTGTTGCTGCTGCTGCACACCATCATCTTCCGTACTGGTTTCGAACCCTCTGAACATGCCGGGAAGTTCTCAATGATCTGGATCTAGGGAAGGTGTCTGTGCTCGTGGTGATGGTGCCGACATAGACTCTGCAAACCCTCTGAACGGTTCCCAGTCTTGTGTTTCTGTAGGTGTGGGTACCTCATCTCCGGTTACCGGTCTTGCAACTGCTGCTGTAGCTGAGGATTTTGGTTGTAACTGACCTGGAATTTTGACAGCAGACTGTGTACTTTCACCTCTTCAACAGTTATTTTCCTTAGCCACCTGAGGCCTCCCCCTCTTGAGAACCTGATCAATGTGACGCCTTTGTGGCTGACCACTATGGCTTAACACTACATATGTCAAGGGTCCTTCCCTTGCTGTCACCACCTCAGGAATCCACTTCTGAGCCCCACTGTAATTTCTGTACAGGATTGGATCCCCGATATCGAAACTTCTCACTGTTTTAGGGATATTCAGCACTTGGTGGTCCTCTATTGCCCTTGGGTGTATCTGTCCCAGTGTCGTTCGTAAGGTTCTACTCATCAGCATCATGGATGGCGTCTTACTGGTAACTGTGCATGGTGTTGTTCGTAAGGCGAAAAGCATACGAGCCAACCTAGTTTGCCAGTCGCAGTACACCATTTTTTTTAGCTTATTCTTAATGGTCTGTACCATCCTTTCAGCCTGCCCATTTGTAGATGGATGGAAAGGTGTTGTTCGTACCAGTCGTATGCCATTTTTTGTAAGGAAAGTTTTCATCTCTTCAGATACAAACGCTGTTCCGTTGTCACTCACTATGCAATGTGGTAACCTGTGTGAGCTGAAAATATCTCTAAGTTCCCTGATGACTGAACTTGAAGCCATTGATTGTACTTTCCTAACTTCTGGCCACTTGGAATACGCATCAACAACCATAAGGAACACTTGTCCTTGAAAAGGACCAAAAAAATCAATGTGCAAACGTACACATGGTTTAGTTTCTGCAATCCAAGAAACCTCTTTCACTTTTGGGGGATTCGCTCGGTGCTGCTGGCAAACCACACACATTCCAATCATTGCTTCTATATCAGAGTCCATCTTTGGCCACCACATGTAGCTGCGAGCTAAGGCCTTGGACCTGACAACCCCATCATGTGCCGCATACAGTACCTGTAAGAGACATGTCCTTAAACTGGGGGGAATGACCACATGGTTACCCCACAAAATGCAACCCTTGTAAACAGGTAAGTGATCCTTCCAACTAACATATGAACGGAGCTCACCGGATACATTGCCATTACTCCAACCACACATTGTTAGTCGTTTAACTTCAGCAAGTGTAGGGTCAGCATCTGTATGTTGCGCTATTGTTTCAGCATTTACCGGCAGGTCTGACATGTCTTCCAACATTAAGACATCCCCTATTGCTGGAATCTTAATTTTCTCTGAGGTAATCGGCAACCTGCTCAAGGCATCAGCATGGCCAATTTTGTTACCTGCTCTGTGCACTAACTGGTAGTCAAACATGGCTAGCCACAGACTCCACTGCAACAACCTAGGGGACAGTATGTCTGGTGTTTGTTTTGTTGGGTCCAGTAGACGTAACAAGGGCTTATGGTCACTTACAACCGTAAATGGCCGTGCTGTCACATATTGTCGAAATTTAGTTACCCCGAACATAACTGCCATTGCCTCCTTATCCAGCTGTGAATAGTTACGTTCCTGCTTTTGGAGTGTTCGCGACCCGAAAGCAATTGATGCTTCACTTCCATCTTCCATGACATGAGCCAGCACAGCCCCAACCCCATACTCAGATGCATCACAAGTCAGGATTAAGGGCTTTTGGGGGTCATAGTGTGTTAATACAACGTTAGACTTCAACAAGGCCTTTGCTTCATGGAAAGCATTGCTGTGTTCCTGTGTCCATTCCCATGGGTGTCCATGATCCAACAGGCTGTGAAGGGGTTCTAGTACAGAAGCCTTGTCCTTAAGAAACCTTTCATAAAAATTTAATAACCCCAGAAATAACTGCAGCTCTTTCCGAGATGAGGGTTGTGGAGCCTTGTGGATTGCCTCAACCTTCCCTTCTGTTGGATGCACACCCTGTGAATCAATGCGGTACCCCAAAAACACAACACTATTTACAGCAAACATGCATTTAGACTTCTTCAGACGCAGCCCTGCACAATCTATTTTCTATAAAACCTCACGTACTCGCTGCCAATGCTCCTCCATGTTCCTTCCCATTATCAAAATACCATCCAGCAATACTACCACTCCACTGATGCCAGCCAATAACACTTCCATCTGGCGCTGAAAAATTGCAGGTCCACTACTAACCCCAAATGGTAGCCATTTCACCCTAAACAACCCTTTCATGGTGTTCACAGTAAGCATCTCAGAGGTAGCCTCATCAACAGCAAGTTGTAAATATGCATCCTCTAAATCCAACTTAGTAAATACAGTACCCCTGCCAGGTTAGCAAATGCCTCATTCACTGTTGGCAGTGGATAAATACTAGTTTTGCAAACAGTATTAACAGTGCATTTGTAATCTCCACAAATGTGGACCGAGCCATCTGCTTTATACAGGGTGTATATTAATTCATGATACAACGCTTGAGGGCAGGTAGTACGAGCCAAAACAAGCACTTTTTAACTATAAACCCGTAGGCGGAAATGTACCGTCTTCGTAGGGGAGCGCAATGAAAACTCAGCTTAGGCAACCCCGCCGCACACCACCTGCTGACACGCTGTAGAGTGGAGTGTGCGCAGCAAG
>PNEQ01066881.1:0-20883 GCA_003012365.1 Medauroidea extradentata | reverse complement strand
ATATATATATATATATATATATATATATATATATATATATATATATATATATATATATATTCCCGTAAGAACAGTACAAATGGAAGGTAGTGAGATTTGAAGTGCTTTACGAAATTCTGCAACATAAACAACATGAAGCAGATATAGTACACACTTATCAGTAGGGGGCATCTCTCTGAGTGCTTAACTCAAGTTGTCAATATGCTGTGCTCCTAGAAAGACATTGGCTCAGTTATCACACTGGCCACGCCCACTTGTCACGAGAGCCGTGTAGCAGACTTGCTATTCGCCGACAGTTGATATCTGCCACTTGTCCAGGTTCGTTCAAAGTACAACACCGGACATAGCACGATTACGTGGTGTAATAACTGACTCTTGAGTGATTCGCACCTGCGACTTAGTGCGAGGATGACTAGCAGCATTCCTGCTAGAGTGTGCTTGAACGTCGCCTTCACAATATTGTCGGAGGACACTCAGGTCCTGATACAGAGATTGCTGTAATTGTTGATTGTTTCTTATCGGCTAGATATAAGGAACAATCAGATCACAAACTGACCCGCCTAAAGTTTTCTTGAGAGATATTGTTGAACCTGCCGGTAATATTTTTATGGAGACCTAGTTTACACTGCTATCTGCTGGACAGCGCCACAGAATAGCTAAGAATACAGACGTGAAACACTGGTCGGACGCCAAACTTAGCCACAAACGTCAGCAAAATGTCTTCCTGGCCAACGCGCGGTTGCGCAATGGCTACAGTATTCGCCTTCCACAAAGGCGATCGGGTTCGATTCCCGGCGGGGTCTGTGTCCAGATGTTCGCTTGTGGTTGTCGTACCGTACAATGCCTCTGATCGGCGGGTTTTCTGGGGGATCTCCCGTTTCTCCAGCCCATTCATTCCGGCGCGGCTCCATACTCACCTCATGTCACCATTCACCAGCGCGTGACTCGTAAAGAAGACAGGTGGCTCAGTGATGGGAGTCTTCGTCGAGTGAGTTGAAAATGTCAACAGTTCGAGTCCTTCAAGTTCTCGAGATGTCTGGAATAAGCGATCTAGCCTTCTGATTCGCTGCTCACGTCTCACGCGCTTAGTTATGTTTCATTCAACTGTTACGTCGTGTCATTCGAACACACTCGCATTGCATCTCCCAACGCATTGCCTACAAGTGCTCGTTACGCCTCATTTTTCATCGCAGATTTGATTACTAATATTTACAGAACCCATCGGGAATTGGCGTTTACAAGTGTGTTTTTATTGCTGGACTTCGAAGTGTAAGTATCAAATAAAGTACAGTTTATTTCCAGACGCAGAAAAATGGATCGTAGGTATTTACTACGTTGTTTTTGTGTTTTGGTAATATGTGTGTGTAAATATGTGCGTGTGATTTGAGTGTTAAAATGCGCTTATAGTGAAACAATGAAGGCATGTGAGAAAAAGTCGACTCGATTCATGTTAACTCCCGACGCAAAAAGAGGTGTGTTATATAAGTTTGACGAGTCTGTGGCATCGTAACACTTAAACGAATGAACTGATTTTGATTTTAAGTATTTTTCTTGTTTGGAAGGTGACTTGATCGAGTTTGCTTAGGTTGTGTGTCAAATAGCCCAGAGACCACTCTCGCTTCCACTAAACGGCACAGAGTGTACTCTCTGCTGTCCCAAATTCGAGGGAGAGTGAGGGAAAGGGAGAGTGAGCCAGAGTGAGCGACGATGCTCCCTCGGTGCACCCTCTCGCACACTCTGGGGGAAGCAATTTTTGTTTTCATTCATATTCAAACCATAACCTAACTGGAACTGGAAAACCTTTGCTGTGTGTTTTTCGTAGACATTTATTTTTCCAGTTTTCCTTGTTCTCAAGTTAGGTTGCATGCTTCGAGGGTGCATCCAGGGTGTCTGTTTCAATTTGAATGAAGAGTGAACCAGAAAGAGCGAGAGTGAGAGTGTACACACTCTTTATTTGAGACCGGCCTTAGCTATGATTCAAGGAAATCTGTTCAGCCGTTTAAAGATCATCAGCTCTTTTCCTAGTTTTTTTTGGTAATGTGAGCACTTCTACTGGTCTGATCGATTTGAAATTTAGTATCCTGTGAGTCGGTTTTTTTTTAATTTTTAATTAAGTCCTAGCGTGTTACAGTAGCGCTGGCGAGGGTGACATGAGGTGAGTATGGAGCAGCGTCGGAATGAATAGGCGAGAGGAAACGGGAGATCCCAGAGAAAACCCGCTGATCAACGTCATCGTCCGACACGATTCCCAAATGCGAAAATCCGGGGACCGACCACGCCGGGAATCGAACCCAGATCACCTCGGCCCCCCTTACAGTAGTATTCAAATACTAAAGAACCGGTTGGTGTAAATATTCGACTCTGGCCGCGTAAGGGCGCACAGCGAGCAGGTAGTACGAGGAAGGGTACGAGAGGGGTTGGGGGGGGGGTAGGTATGGGATGACGCACACCTGCTGGTAAGGTTGGCCACCTGGGGCTGATGATCACACCAGGCACCTCTATTACCTTGCCTCGTGCTGTGGCCAGGTGCACTCGATTAACTTTTACTGCTGATGTCGTCCTGCTGTTCGCCTCACACTACACACTACACACTGCACACACCTGCCTGCACGCTGTATGTATGTATGTGTGTATGTACCTCGCCCCGCCGTCTGCCTGCTACTTCCGCCACTGGTATGTCTACTCTCGCACAACTATCACCTGTCTTCTTAGCCGTAACTTCGCTGCATATCTGCATTGTAGGGGGCGCGTTACCTAGCTAAATGTATTACCTAATAACTCTGTATAAAATTGAGCAGTTGACTGGAAATATCGGCTTCGTGATAGTCAGCATTCAAAACAGCCCTGCAAAGTTCTATTTTCAGCCAGTTCGTATCTTTCCGCGTGTAACGGCTAACGACGGTACACGATTAATCTATCGAGACACGTCACTTTATGATGAGAAGTAATCTATACAGTTCGATAAAAAAATTTTGTTATTTATATGACATAGACTAATACTGATTTCGGTTGCTTATGTTTGAGTATTTTTGTATTTAAATAAGAAAATACACGGAACTATATTGCGCAATTTCGCTGCCAACCATACAAGTAGCAAGGCAACTAGAGTTAATGTGAATTATATGTAATAACGACTAGTGATATTTTCTAACGGTTAAAGTTTTAATGCTCATTTTATCCCGAATCATCTATAGTAAGAAAATGGCATTTTGAGATGATGGCAGGTATGTTTAGGAGAAATTCGTTCTTGTTTTATTTTACGTCTAACTAGTATGATTTTCTCTTACTACCAATAATTAGTAGTTACTTACATTACACGAGTTTATAATACTTACTATACACAGGTTCAAAGATGAATCAGCTATTATTTATAGCATTGTGATACTAGTCCAGGTCAAGAAAAAAATTAACAAGTTGGTGAAGAATTGAGATATCGGTATAACATTTTGTGTGCATCTTCTGTGCACATTATGGAACAAGAAAAACTGTTTGATGAAAGGAAGGCATTAGCTCACTGAAGCCATTATTGCAGCCAACTCCTCGGTTTTTATGTATATCTTATAACACCCGAATTTTCCCACTGACCGAAACATTTACCCGCAACGCGTTGTGGATGTTGTAATATGTGTGGGTCTATATTTCGCTCACTGGGCAAATGTAAACACAACGCGCTGTGGGTATTGCGATATGCGCAGTACCCGAAGCAATGATATTTTCGCATTGTGCACGCGATAAACTGCCCACAACGCAATGTGGGTATTGTTTCACCCACAACATGTTCGGAGTATTTAGTATTTGCCAGTAACCTAACCTAACCTGGTGTAGCAACAGAAGGCAGTGGGAGACCTGAAAATATTAGGAACACATATTTCCACTTGCCCAATGATCGAGATATACACATAGGCTATCAAGAATGCGCTGTGCACATTACGACATACCCACAACACATTGCGGACAAATTTTCTGTCAGAGTTTATACACTTATACATGTGCGTAAAACAGTTGCAATACTCGTTTTATCGATGCTTAAATGTATTAACAATTTTAATTTGGGGGAGGGGGGTTACCCCAAGGCTGCGCCTATGCCTGTGTTGTGTCTGGTAGTGTGCCACGTCTGGGCGGATGTCTCGCGCCCAACACTCCCAATGTTATGCAACAAGTACTCAAAGTACCCGGTTACTAGAACCAGGTAGGTTTGCTCTGTTACGTCACATGACCAGGTTTTTTAGATTACTATACAAAGGCCACATATTCCATGCGTTTCGTAAATGTTTTACTAAATGAAACGACATAAGATAGTTTTTCTACATTAATTCCCTTCCCCCCTCCTTCTAAACAAACTTGGGAGTGAAAAATAAAAATACACAGTATTAAGTAACAGTGGACAAATATAATAAAATCGTATTCGCCATGATATAAAACGTAAGCTTCAAGCAATAGCAGCTTACTTTCCGTCTTGATAAGTTGGCAACTTTGTTTCGTGCTTCAATTCTGCACAGTGTTGTAACACAAGGATATGTAGTACACGTGTCTGAGCGAACACTACATGACACAGGGAAGAACTGCAAGAATGTGACATGGCACGTGTCTTCACTTGTCATTATCAGGTCACATGCCCAGTAGATCACTAACATACTTGCAGTTGTTTACTAACTTGCTTGTCTCAACCTATGGCTGTACTTGTCTGTTATAACTATGCGTCACTCAGCTTCCTTATAGACATATGGTAACATTGTGCACTATTGATAATAGTGTGTTGACGAGTTTTCAGCTCAGAGGTTGGTTGTAACCTCAGAGCGAACCCGCTCTGGCGATACTCCAACCAACTGTGCCTGTGGCGATTTCATTTATTGCTATGTTGTTTGAACCTCTCTGACTGAATTACTTGCGGGATTTCATATGTTTTCCTTTGATTGTCAGTTACCAACAATCCTTTTGGATGTTTACTTGTCTGTTTGCCTGTGTGTATTCTGTTGTTTTCTGTGACTCACTGTTTGCTACAATAGTAACTTCCCCCTTGTAAGAATCGTTTAAAAATAACAGTGTGATGTTTGTCTTATTATGTATAGGTTGTTCATGGTAACCAGCGGCGGTAAAAAAAAGGGGGGGGGGGCTTCCGGGCTGAAGGGGCCACCCCCCCCCCCAAATCGTGTTCTACATTATGTATCTAAAGTATGTCTAGTCGCCTCAAAGAAACTGAGTTTTGTTCTATGATGATCCAAGTACATTTAATGTGTCCTACTTGTATGTATGTTATTTATAATATTCTGTAACTGTAAACAACCACACTTTTGAGATGGTGGCTGGTATTTTTTACAACCCATAAAATCACATAAGGCCCCCCCCCCAAATATGTATTTAAAGCCTTCCACTTATGGTAGCAATACGTATATTCCCACTTCTGGTATATGTCCACACATCAGTATAACTGATAAACAAAGTGTACAGATGTCAGTCTACTGCAGAGTTAACATCTACACAGTAAATATATGAAGGATATGGGAAAAGACAACGATAACACACAATTTTTAAATATTTGTGTTTTATGCAGGAACACAACGGTAATCTCTTACTGTTCTATTCTATGTAAGACTAGCAGTCCCCCGCGGCTTTGCTCGCGAGTATTATTCGTAACTGATAATATTAACTTTAATTGAAAAACCTCTTTGTACACAAGATTGGTACGTCAGTCATCAAGTGTTAGAATGTCCAAGCGGCCAGTTGAACTTATTCAGCAGAAGGATAAGTAGCTATATATGTCCACGCGAAAAGCAGTCTTAAGTTTGTCCCTGCCGCAACAGCGACTTCGCTTGGGCCTTATTTACAAAACTGCCAATTTGACGTTCTATGGTAGTTACAGACATCTAAGGTAAGAGGTTAATCGAATGAGAAACATCTGTTTACCCTGTGCACAACCATTGGTGACGGTGCCCTCAATTATATATTGTCAAAATATTCACTTTAACTTTATTGACATTACAAAGTTTCAGAGGGTAAAGGTTTCGCGAAAACGTATTTGGTGCCCCAAACCTGAGATTAGTGAGATGATATATCGTCGGTTTACTGCCAAAAGTGACAATGTCATAATGAGATAAAATTATAAAAATGCTAGGAATATGTATATGTTGTTCACGAACAATTGCCCAAGTTTAAAGTCTATTCGTCGTTTCGTACTGTTGTGTCACAGTATAGTAACATACCACATTTTTGTTAATATCTACAATTTAATACTGTTTTTAAACGAAAAAGCATTTATGACTTAATCGCTTTTGGCAGTATATTGACGATATGTCAACTTATATTGTAGAGGAACCTAAGTGGAAAGCGAACTACAATTTTACCCCTTTTAAAGACTACATGTTAATTGCACTAATTCTATCTGCCTTGTAGTTTTTGTGTGTCAGAATTGAACGTTTGCACGCAGCTTTTAACGGAATTCGAGCCCAGAACCTCCCGGAATTTAGACCTGAGTGACAAACAACTGCGTCACGTAACGTCAAAATAATTCATGAAAATAAAACTTATTGAAAAAAAAAATATCTGTGTCCTGAGCTCATAGAGGTTGTACAACACCACGTATCGATAGGTTACTGTAGTGAAACTCCTGTATAAGTTGTTTCTCGCTGCTCGTTCCTGCTTTTCGGATCGTCTGCCTTGATTATTGACCAACTAAGTTTTATTCTTAATAATTACGTTTCTTACAAATAAAAAAAATACATACATATTTTTAAAATATTTACGTAAGCATCACTCTGACGCGAACAACACCTCAATATCGCTACTGGTTAGATAGATACCGTGGGTTGATGGAAAACAAATTTTGTGTTTTTTCACCCTTTTGGGTGTCGAATTTCAAAATATTTTAAATTTACATCTTAGACATTTGTATAAGTATCCAACTGAAGTGTAAATCACATCGCTAGCCCGTTCAGTTGAATTAAAATAGATCATTCACTAAAAAAAAAAAAAAAAAAAAACCTATTATCCCTGCACAGTATTGAGAATTCTAATGTCGAAAAATTTGAAAACCGTTTTGCGATAATTTCTGTAATCATCATCCTGAAACAAAAATTAATTGTATATCTCGACAGGTTCGATAGATATCGAGGATTTATCTAAAACACGTTCAAGGTCTATTCACCACTTAAGAGAGTAAATTTCGAAAAACCCTTGAATCACGTTTTAGAATACTTTATTGGTATCTCGTGGACGTAAAAAACACAATATTAGCCCGCTGGGTTCGAGATATATCGACGATTAATTGAAAACGCTTTTCACCACTTTTCACCCCTTTTCACGTCCTTAGGTGGCGAATTTCGAAATTTCCTGAAATTACTTTTTAGGTATTTGAGTAAGCATCAATCCTAAACAAAAATCACGTCTCTATATAAAAAACTATGGGATCGATATATATCGAATGTGAGTCGAAAACTCATATTATCCCATTTTTAACCAGTTTAGGGCCGAATGCGGAAAATATATTTTAAATGGTACTTGGGATACTTACAAAAGCACCAATTTAAAGCAAAGAGCACTTCGATATCTCGATTGATTCGATAGCTATGGAAGGATAATCGAAAACACATTTCACGTATTTTCACCCCTTTAAATAATTAATTTCGAAACGATTTTGAGTCCTGTCATAGACATTTGTAAAACTAACCAATTACAGTTAAAATCACGACGATAGCCAATTGTGTTTCAAAGATAAAGACGATTCATTGAAAACACATTTTGCCCCTTTTTACTGCCTGGGGGACGAATTAAAAAAAAAACCTAAAACTACTTTTTGGGTATTTACGTAAGCAATATGTTGAAGTGAATTTCAACTCTTTATCCCGAAGGGTTCGATAGATATCAATAGTTAATTGAAAACACATTTAAGGTCTTTTCAGCCCCTTAAAAGTTGAACTTCGAAAAATCCTTAAATTGGCTAATATGCATTTTTACGAGTGTCCTATTAAAGTAAAAATCACGATGATAGGCCGTCGGGTTCGAGCTCTATCGACGTTTCTTCAGAAACACATTTCACCCCTTTTCACCCCCTTAGAGGTCGAATTTCGAAAAATCCCTTCTTAGTGCTCGCCTACGACCTAAAGGGAACCCCCACAAAAAATTTCACGATTCTAGGTCTAGTGGTTTGGGCTGCAGTTTGATATGTCAGTCAGTCAGTCAGTCAGTCAGTCAGTCAATCAGTCAGCTTTAATTTATATATATATATATATAGATATTAAGTGTCTTGGAAAGCTACGACGTCGACCGGACTGGAATGCTCAATCGTCAATAAAATCTGAACTACTCATCCAAATTCGATGACTTTTTTTTGCCGAGTAGATAATTTATCAGCGGGCGTTTATTTCTGCAGCACTATGCCGTAGTATACTTTACTTTAGAGTTTTTATTTTTTTACTCTAAAGAAAAGTACATATACTACCGCATAGTGCTATATAAATAAACGTCCGCTGATAAAATATCTACTCGGCAAACAAATCTCATCGTTGGATGAGTAGTTCAGATTTTATTGACGATTGAGCATTCCAGTCATCCGCTAGACATGGTAGCTTGCCATGCCCCTTAAGTAATATGACCACACATGGCAGCAAAGTGCACCAATGATTCTATTGAAGGCCACACTTTCGTAGCTCATTACACTAATAAAATAGTCATATACATATTTTATTATTTTATAGTTGCTTATTTTTGACTGGTTGTATACTATACTAACTAAAATCACAACTTATGAAAAATTATGATTTTAATGAAATTTCTCTGTCAAACTGTTCCTTATGTTTAAATTTGCATAACTCAGCTGTGATACGTTGCAGGTTGCCATTGTCCCTCTCCATGCCCTTCATATATTTAATAATCATTATTCTTGCCAAGACAGTCTCCAAACGTGCTCATTTTAACGTGAACGAGTTATGAATGATGTATGATATACGTAACATTTCCCTGGTCCTGTTCACTGGTTCATATTTAATTTTGTTGGATCTTTTGTTTGTGAATCTCCTACTTCTCCAACGGTTTCACCCCTCCGAAGTAAAATAACTGAACTTTCATGATTGTTGGCGTGCATACTAATACTGTACCAAATACGTACATGTGTTGAAGTATGCCTGTATACTGCGCTGTAATAATAACAGTGATAGTAATAAAGAATACATCATCGTCAGAGTAATGCAGTACGGTAGAAAACGCAAGTAAGAACACACTATGTGTCGTAGATAAATTACTGACCGTTGTTTGAAACTACGCTCATCGTGTATGTGTTGTCACGTGACTGTAGTATGGGATAAGTCTCGTATGTGCACACGTCTCTAATCAGCGTTTCATTATGTAACTTTGTATACACCGTGCAACCATCTTCAATAAGCGAAGTGACAACCTGATTTATTTTGCCGTCAGGGTTTGTGAAAATGTCGTGTGGATTATTCTATCAGTACGTCGTAAGGAATAAAAACGTCCTCTTGTTGCAATCTCCTCTAATGAGCCGTTTACAAGAAAAATGCGCACAACTGTGACAATACACAACGCCTGGTATGTAGGCAAGACGTTTTACTTCCGCCAATGAATTTTTGATTTGTACACACGCCGTGCTCTCAGGAAATCCTGTGACGCAGTATTTTAAAAGTATGTCTCAAAAACCGGCAAAATGAAACTAAGAAGAAAAAAAAATTAGTTTCGACTCTATAGATTTGGCAACAAGTTTGGTTTGCAGCATTTTTTGTAAAATGTTATTTTTCATTTGGAGAAAATCTTTGAATTTATTAAACCTTGTTACATCCCTTTCGTAATTTCTAAAATAATTTGAACGCCTTTTCAATTGTTTTATGTATTTGATGTTCCGTTGAATTCCACAAACTAAGTGCTATTAAATATGACTCTGCGACCATAGCTAGTTGTTTTGTAGATCATAGCATTACGTTTCTGTCATTCAGTGAAATAAATTAATAAAACATTTTCAAAACGATTGTAACTCTCTCAGACTGTAACCAAAGGAACGTTATGTTGTTTGTAAAAGTCAGAAACTTTTCTCTTCGAACAAAAAAAAAAAAACAGTTTTGTAAAATTGCTGCATAACCAAATGCGTTACCAAATTTACCGAGTCGAGCATAAGATTTTGAAAGCTAATGTGAATGATTTTGCAACTTGCATTTAAAAATCTTCTTCACATCTCGCATTGTTCTTAGAGCAGGGGTATGTACAAACCAATAATGCCTTGTCGAAAGTAGCACTTGTTGCCTATGCACCAGGCGCTGCGTTATTGTCACAATTACAGTTGTGCGCATTTCTCTGGTAAACGGTGCAATCTAGAATCTTGCAACAAGAAGTAATTTTTGTTCCTTCAGATGTACTGCATATTAAATGTTCATAATACATCACGGCAAAGTAATTTTATGTAATTTGAGGGTGGCCACCCCTATTATTTTCATGAAAGGTGGTGTCTCAACAACACTTAACATCACCTGCAGAGTTGTAATTTAACTCATAATCATTTTTGGTATTTTGATCACATTCTACTTTTAAATTCAAATGTCAAGTTTTCAAACGTCCCTTAATATTCACTTGTCTAAGTGTCGTGTACATAAATACATTAATACATTCATGTATACAGGATGTTCAGAAACAAGCGCTTAATAAGCACACATCGCGAATCCTGGAATAAATTGAAGACAAACATGTAAGTAGCAAAATGTATGACGACATGTTATGTGCACAGTGTGGCAACATAGTGTAGTTAGTTCACTCTTGCACTCCACACATGTCTTACTTATCTTACTGCAAGTGTTCTGACTTGCGTATTATGGGCGCAGGTTCAAATACCGAGCAGTCCAAACATGATTCTATGTTTACTTGACGGAACATAAATAAAATAATACATGGGCACGGAGCGCAAGAGTGGACTATTTGGGTGCAGTGTTGCCACGTTGAGCACGTAAATTATCGTTGTACAACATTTTGCCACTTATATTTTCATGTACAATTTAGCCCAGGTATCATCACATGGTGTGCGTAACTCTGCTGCATAAAACCTTGCGCAGTGCTACTCCAATATATTTGCTTAATCGCTTATTATATACGCATTGTTTGCATCATACTAACACCCGCTCAAAAATGTAATAGTCTGCAGACCCCTCAGTACAACACCAAAATATTTTCTGAATCACTTTCTGTAACTGCCTCGAGTCTTTGGAACATGCTTCCGCAAGAACTGAGAGCTGTACAGAGTTCAGACATATTTAACAAAAAAAAGGCAAGTCACTTATTTCACAACTGCAATACAGATTGTGTCATTTCAGAATTTAACATGCTGTACTACTTTATGTAAAATCATAATTTACTGCAAAATTAATTTTTTAAGTCGTAAAATTATTTATCAGTGCATTTGTTCCTTCGTTATATCAATTTCTTTTCTCGGCATTGTGTTATTGCGTTCATGTGAATTGTTAATTTCTTTTTCCATCTTAACTTCGCTGACTGACTCTCTTGCTGTTTCAGAAGTGTAACTATTTAAAGTTTCTGTATTAAGTTCAGTATGATGTAACTACAGTCATAACTTTGATATACTCTTGTCTTCTCTGTGTTTAGATGTAAGCTGTGTGCAGTATTAATAAGCCAGATTAGTTATGTATTAATTTTTCTCCTTATTTTTGACACTACTGAATGTTGCTACATGTTGTTGCTTGTTATTTTTTTAAAAATCAAGTACGATCTTTTTACATTATTACTGTTTATAGTCTAGTATTATTGTGATAGTAGTTTACTAATGATATTCGTATCAAATGCCAATCATAGTATTAGATGTATAATCCATGTGCAAAATTAGCAACCAAATTATCATAGATAAATCTAGTGGTTACTCTTTTTCTTATGAAACAGTTTTGAACTGTCATTAATTGTTAAGTAAGCTATTGTTATTACAAACTTTTATTTATACAGTACGACGTACGTAATGTTTGTGTGTACTGTGGAGTGGAAAAATGGCGATAACGCCTTAACTGCGTTAGCAATAAAACCGTTATTAAATAAAATAAAATAAGTAGTGTTTGGTACATATGCAATGCATATTTACAGATTATTAACGATAAAGAGAAAAATGTTGTATTATTAGTTATATTTTTCCATTTTTCCTTTCCGCTAGTTTGCGTATTTCCGACACTTGTCAATACAAACACAGCAATACAAACAGCCAGCTGCCTGGCCGCGGTTTTCCTAGCAATAATTGTATGTAAACAGCAACTCTGTTAAAAATATTGGTTGGTTGTACTCTCTTTTTGTCATATATACCTTGATTTGTTTCAAACAAAGATTTTTACGCCGAAATCAGTCTCTTCGAACCCACCGAGGCAAATATAAGTAATGTTGGGTACATATATTCATAGACGACACACGTGTCTTTTCCCCCTTGTAGCTAAATTTCGAAAAAGTTGAAACTGTAATTTGTTCTTTAAGTACTTTCATTAAAGCTAACAGCATGCCGATAACTTATCAGGTTAATATATATCAACAATAAGGTAGGTCGTGAGAATTCTTGTGTGTGTACAGGCCCATGGCCAGAGGTTTATTTATGCGTAGGACGGCAAAAAATAACGACTTTTCACTTGTTCCTCCAAGGTCGTATTAACTTTTCATGAGTTCTGTACATTTTACTGCTTTTCACGCCCTTAATTGTCTTATTTAATAAAGTACTGAATTTGATTTTTAGATATTTACATAAGCCTCATTCTAATAAAATAAATCATCTCGATATCTCAACGGGTATAAGAGGTACAGATGATTACTTGGGGACTTAAACCATTATAACTCTAATATTAAATATTATCAAAAACATATGATTTCTTTATTGTGTGCATTTATTTCTATCTGAAATATGATACTAACCGGAGTAAAATATTGTATTTTAATTAGTAACGTGTTTAAAATATATATAAATGCACGCGAAAAAGTTATTACAAAATTTTGAGTTAGCATGGATTAGAATTCAGGTCCCACATTGGGAAAAAGTTTAACTTTTTTTAACGGCTTTCAAGGTAGAATTTTGAGAAATCCTGAAATAAATTTTAATACATGTACGTAAGCTTCATTTTTAAACAAATGTCATTTCGACATTTCAACTTGTTCAGGATATACGGATGATTAATTGGAAACATATATTGTTCTTTTAAACGGTTTATGAGTTTGAACTCCAAAAAAATCCTGAAAAATGATTTTTTTATATTTATGTAGGCATCATTCTGAAGAGAAAATCACACACACACATACATACATACATACATACATACATACATACATACATACACATACACACACACACACACACACACACACATATATATATATATATATATATATATATATATATATATATATATATATATATATAAACTGGTTTAAGAGAAATCAAGGATTGACGAAAAACACATTTTACGATTTTTCACCCCCTTAATTTTCGAATTTTGCAAAAAACGAAAATGTGCTAATATGCATTAGTTTAGGCAATATTTTGAAGTTAAAAAATATAATTATAGCTTTCCAGTTTACTGAAATCAGGTATTCTTTGAAAACACATATAATCTCTTTTCTAACCCTTATTTTTCGAATCTCGAAAAGTCCCTTCTTATTTGATAGGTAAGGTGAAGCTATCCTCAACGTATCACGATCCTATGTCCAGCAGTTTGGGCTGTGCGAAGACAAGAGAATATATTTTACAACACCCAAACGAAAGTGTCTGAGGCAATAATAAATTGCAATGACTTAGTTCTTATTGTTGGCTGTAACACTTGTGAAAAGTGCTAGGTTGACCGTGCACAGCGTGTACGTATATGTTATTGAGGAGTTGTGAAGTGAGATAGTGACAGCTATGAGACAGCAGCAGGTGAGGGGCAGGGAGGGTAGTGTGTGCAGCAGGGCAGAGAGGATGAGAGGCTACACAGATGTGCGGCCAGATGTGTGCTGCCCATGTAGTGGTAGGGGAAGAGGTGGGGGCAATGTTATGTGACGCAGTGCGGTGTCCGGTGCCATAAAGCCAGATTGGACGATGCTGCCCCCCGCATGAATGCCAACCTTCCTCTCCCCTGGGCTGTGCAGTCAAGGTGGCCGCTAGTCGATAACAAGTCACACATTACACACCCTCCCCTCCCCACTATACTGCACGACACTTGTCATCACTCGCTTACCACACTATTAACACCAGTCCTCGTCTGGCGCCGTTGCAGAGTGTACCGCATATTATTATCTACGCGAAACATCTCTACCTATATATATATACGTAAATAACACATTCAAAACTCTGCTGCTCTACACTCCTCCTGCCTGCGCGGTAGAGACTCAAGTATTGGAGCTGTTGGAGTGACCTTGCAACGAGATGCACATCCTGTTAGTACATTTTGAAGTACGACAACCTGAGAATGTAGTTTTTGGCTGTCTTGGAGGACATAGAAACTGTGGTTTATAATGATCCTAGTTTCTTAATACCATTCCGTACTTGTTCGAAGAGCGTTTCCTTTTCCTACATTGGCGCAGTGATCTGGAATTGTTTGGTAAAAAAAAAAAAAAATTAAAAAAATCGGAAAATATGTTCAGTATGTATCTATATATATGCACACTTACAGACGCATTGCAATGGAATTAATTACAGATTTTCTACCAACGAGGAATGACATTTTGTTGCGGAGATAATACTGGCCAGTTCTGCGCTAAATTTATGAAGTCATGCACTACCACCAAACATTGCACAAGGACAACGAGACGTGTTCTTTAGTTCCAGCTCCCGCCGATACGAGCGCTGTCCCATCTACAGTAGCACATGACTCTATGGGTAGTTTTAGTTTTGCATATTGTTATTTATTAATTGACATATAATCGTAATTTTATAATATAGACTGGCGCCTTTAGTTATTATTCTGATAAGTTAAACTAAAAAAATGTTAATAAATAAATTCATACTATTTGCCTAAGAGAAATATGGTCCGTAAATGTATAATCACAATAGGAAACAGACATATGAATGTGAATGTTGCTATTGTTTCCAGCTGTAGTCGTTGGTAACACGTCTCGTGGTTTTACAATGCTAAACAGCTGTAGATTCCTATATTGTCCTCTTACGATATTTGCTAACACTGCACGAGTCTTGGCTGTAGCATACACTAGTAGGTACAGTGCGTGTTGGTTGCCTGGAGGATATGCACTGCGCATCATACCTGTCGTGCTGGCTGCATAACAGCAGGAGCACGATGCTGTGTTTACATGCCTTTGCCATATAATTACACACTTCAAGGGCGACACAAATTTATTGGCAACTAGTTGTCCCGGCATGCATCGCAATGCCAATTACATTTCTTTGGGTACCCCGTTATTCCCCTCTAACCAGTCTTTCACTCTCCCCACCAAATTATTATTATTCTTTTTTGGTAGAAATCCTCACAGTCATACACGTGTAAAGCCGTATACACAACTGAAAACTTTAACATTTGACTTTACGAATACACGGCTTCTTATGGAGTTGCAAACAATGGCGCCGCAAAATGCCAAGTCAACAAGCCTTGACTTTACGTTTCAGGTAAACTGAAAACCTAAAGTCAAAGTCAAAATGGCCGTTTGCAAAGAACAGCAGATTATGTATGTTATAATAAAAAATCTTTATTTCCGAGCATTGTTTTATTCTCCAGTATTAAGAATTTATGAAATATGTAACAGCTATGTCTTAAATATAATCGGAAAATCTTGCAACGAGAATTTGAGAAGTATTTGTAGATGAACTTTAAGTTTCGTCAATAAATGGCGTTGGTTTTGTTCTGCAAAATATTTTCATAAAGGTAAATTTTTAAATAACTGGGATAATTTTTGTATATCTTCGTGATATGCTTTTATGGCAAATACATAATGATTTATATAACAACTATTCCGTTTAAAAAAACGGATTCTAAAATAGTTTTTCAACTGTCGTTACTTTAACTTTGCGTTTTTATTCTGTGTTGTCAAAACACTTAAGTAACGAAAACGTAAAGTCAAATGTTAAAAGTAACGTGAATTGCACTTAACGTTCTTAGAATGACGCAACCAAGCAGACGTGGATGACGCACTTTGAGAATAGTTTTCAATTAAACGTATGCCGCAAACCGGAGTTACCCTGGGTTAGTTACTGTACCCACTGTAAGTATTACATTTGGGGTATTGTGGTAAATACTGTAAATTGGTAATTGGAGGCAGGTGTTTGAAGAATATCGCCTCATCAATATAGATAAGGTTTAAAGTTGTCTTCACTCAACGACATGACTAACACTGTAATTGGAGGAAGTTACACTAAAGCATGATACCTGGCTGAGCTGTAGGCACGGCACGTCTGAGCCGCCTCAGTTAGTCCTGGTACAAACACACAGCGTGTGGAGAATATAGGGAGCAGGGCGCATACAGGGATATGTTACCTGGGAAGGGGGGGGGGTCCCTGGAACCTGGCAATGTTATCAAGTGACACCGCCCCTCCCCACAATAAAGCGATGGTACCACGGGTCCTCATCCGCGAAGATCTGGATTTGAAGGCACAAAAAGGTTCTATTTAAGCGGCTTACGTAAGATAAGTGGGCCTTACGTCTTGTCGGCAGCGAGTTCGTTAGACACTTCGTACAACGACGGAAGCTGGGGAGGAGTCGGCCATGGCCTTTGTTAAGGCACGGTTTCAGTCGCCATATTGAAATTGTTTATATTTCGCTTTTTTTGGAATTATAGTAAGAAAATTGTTAAATATACGATTACACCTCCAAATCTATTTACATTTAGCTACAGTACAGACCTTGCGATTTAACTGTTAACAATAACTACGCCGTAATCTGTGCGGCAAATTTTTTTGTATTAATAATTTGCCCGACAAATTGCGACCTGACTGTACATTACTAGCTCTATTGCCGTGCTTGTACTGTAGCTCAAGGTAAATATAATCTGCGGTATAGTCGCCGATTTAACATTTTTTTCTCAGAATACCACAAAAGCAAAAATAATAAAGTTCGATAATGCGACTGAAACCTAGCCTTAAGTAACCATCCCAGTATTCGCATGGAGAGGTTTCGGGACACCCTGGAGAACCGAGATGAGGATGGCCGGAGCAGAGGATTGAACCTGGGTCCTCCGTGTTACTGCTGCGCCACTTCGCTCGGTCCAGTAAGGTAAAAGGGTGTGTGCAGGAGAGGGAGGGGGTCTGGACCTCACGTAAGCTCCCTGGTAAAGTTCTGCTGGATTGTTTGGTATTTACAACATTATAGTTTTCGCATGGGCGTAATTTGAGCATTTCGATTGGGGTGGCAAGGATTACCAGGTAGGCTATATAAGTTTTGAAATAAAAAAGATAGAAATCGAACAGCTTACATAAAAATTACGTATTTACATTTGTATTGATTTTTTATATTATTAGCTAACTTAAAAAACATCGCACAAGTAAAATTGTAGTACTAAGTTAAGAAAGAGAATTTTATGTTCTCTATCAACAAAATTTTGGGGTGACAACTGTCACCCCTTGCCACCCCCGAATTACGCCTATGATCATAACAGTTACTTTTACGAAACTACTGGAAGTAAAACGGTAATACTACATTACAATAATTAACTATGACATTTTTTCCACACAATTTCGGAAAAGGGGAGGGGGGCGAGGGAGGAGAGAATTCAACCCCCAAACACCCCCCCCTTTTTTCATAATCCCTTCTTGTGTGGGCCGATGTGTGAGGTGATCCAGTTTGGTCGCGATGTATCAGCCTCGTGTTGTACAGGCATGAACTGATGGAAGTCATCCATTCAGATATTGGTCGTGTCGTGTTGTGTTTTGACGTGCAAGCCAACACTCGTTACATGCCCATTAATAAACCCGCCCCCTTCCGGTGTTATTAATTACAAATAAAAACAATATGGCGGTGACTATAACGTCAAAACACAGCTCGAGTGTCGGTTCCGCCTCGGGGCTTGATCCCGCGACATCAGTCATTCACAGTAAACATATGAGCATCTATATAGCGAGCTTCACGAGTGTAGCCAATCAGATACGCTGCATGCTACTGTTGTTTACTTCTACAAGGCTTCTATCAGTATAAACGACCAGTAGTTTTACACTGATTTTGAATTTTCATATTGTAACATGTACGTTTTCACGCAGTCAGTGTCACAATTCTGTATGAGCTACGCAGTATAAATGTATTTAAAAATGTTATAATTATTCGACTATATGCTACCCCGAGCAATTAACGTACATTAAAATGTAATTTAGTGTTTTGTTTTTTTATTTTCTTTTGATAGTTTCATGTTTAATTTTGTGGACCAGTTAATAAAAATAAAATAGTTTGGTTAGGGCAACAAAGCATACTTGTATTTAAAATCTGATGTGGGTTAAACTGCGAGTTTGGAAAAGTGTTACTTTTTTTCGTAAGTTTCTAGCAGCAAACATATTTTTTTAAAGAATGCGTTAGCAAACAGAAAGAAAAAATTAACAGCGAGAGAAAATCAAAGAAAAAAGAATGAACCCACTAAGATTCCGAGAAGATAGTACCTAAGACTATAAAAGTCCCGACACAGATCAAAAGTATATGTATGTAGGTTCTATGACAAGCTCATTTTTGTTAATATTTGTGAGAAAAAATAATTTTTACATAAACATATTTAAAACTCTTAGTTCTAAAAATAATTAACATAAAAATGATTTATTTTTAGTAAAATTACATTTTAATTTACTTAGCAAACATAAGTAAAAAATTAACTATTTAATTAAATCACAGTTTATTTTTAAAAAAATTTCAGGAATTATTACTATAGTGAATAAAATAAAAAATTAATATTTAGTAAGTGAAATGTTAATGCCTCTAAATATCATATAATAAAAATTAAATACTGAAAAATGAATTAACAAATTAAAGAAAGACTACAAAAGCCACTTAAAAAAACTATTTTTCAAAACTTTTGAACATATTATTTTTTATCCTAGCTAAGATTTTATAACTAAGTAATGAAAATAATAATATAAAAAAAGCAAAAAAGGCTACAAAAACAGCTTTTTTTAAATTTTTAATTTTAATTTTTTTTACTAAATATTTTTTAAAACTAAAATCAGGTTAAATAAAAAAATTGTAGTCTAATTATTCTGAGACATTATAGATAGTTATTTGGCTAATGTATGACGTGCATTTAAATTTAACAAAGATATTTGTGCAAAACAAAAAAATAAAAATGTATTGCAGTGATGAATAATAATAGTAATAATAATAGTAATTATAATATTAGTAATCATAGTTTTCCTAGTGTTTTATAATCATCTAATATATGAAAATATTTACAAAAACTTAAAATTGAAGGATTTATGTACCTTATATTTAACAAGTGAAACAATTACAAATTCAACTGTCGATTATACTAACAGAAAAACTCCACTTGCCGTGAAAAATGATTGGATATACATTTCAGAATATCGAAATTCTTCAGAAGATTTTTATAATTTCAAAATACTGTTGATTGGTAAGCAATTTCAAAATAACAAATTTTATCAGAAAAATTTACAGAACAATTTTAAATTAGAGTTAATTGGAGATATATTCCTAAATACAATATAAAAAAATACAGAACATTTTGTAGAAAAATTTCAAAATAAAGTTAATTGGGAAGATATTTCAGAATATCAAGTTTTGTAAGAAGATTTATAGAACAATTTCAAGATATAGTTAATTGGGAAGCTATTACAGAATATCAAAATGTATCAGAATAATTTCTACTAAAATAACATACAGTTTATTGGGACTATATTTCCAATAATTATAAAAATTATCAGACCATTTTTAATTATAATTTAAAAACTTAATTAATTTTATTCATAGCAACAAAACTAAATAGGATATATATTTTTTATATTTTAATTATTGTTCTTATTAATATTTTTATTTAGTAAATTAGACAATATGACTGAATATATTAACTGAGTATATTGAAATTTAATAAACACATTTTTGCTAAGGAAAAGAATAAATCACTAGAGAAGCAAATTAAATGCAATACTTGTCAAAATTATTATGAACCCTACTTAACTGTAAGTCATCTAAAAAGTAAAATACATGAAAACCTTACAAATAAGAATATCAGCGTAAAGAAAAAACTAATATTTGGAAAATTTATATTTTTGCAAAAGTTTATTAGAAAAGACAATTTTCCACGTGAGAAGCACATTAACTGCAATACTTGTAAAAATCATTATACACCATCCTTATTTATGAGACATACAATAAGAAAGAAACATAAAAATTCATAATTGTGAAGGATGTATAGGATATATAGAATATATTCGTATAAAATTAACTATTTTTTCAACATATTAAAAATGTTGAACTTATTTCATTCATTAATTAACCAAATTCTGTATCTGAATCTTCCATGAAACATAGTTTTTAATGCTGATCTAAAATTGTCAGTTGTAAATATTGCATTGCAACCTTACTCAGAAATTAAAAACTACCTCTCTTGAAGAAAATATTGTTTTAAACAACTATCTTTAGTAATAAGACCAGTTACAAAGAAAAACATAGTTAATAATATTCTCATTTCTCCTGTTATTCATTTTTTATTTAAATATTAAAAATATATATAAATGAAAATTATTTTTATCACTATTTGTATTATTATTATTGTTACAAGTTTGAGGAACACAAACTTTATATGTGGGGAATTCCCATGAGTTCTTTGGGATAGAGGTCTATAATTACAAATAAAAGAGTTAAATTAAGTACTGGATTTAATAGCTCACAAAGCTACGAAATACACAAAACAGTAATCAACTAGAACTCTCACAACACAATTAGTTATGCACACAATTACTCCTGTGTCACAGACACGTTAATTAACTTTGACAATTAAAGCACAAGA
>PNEQ01066879.1:0-14535 GCA_003012365.1 Medauroidea extradentata | reverse complement strand
ATGTAACTTGTTAGAAGGACAGGTCAAGTTAAGTTAGGTGCGGTAGCGCTCTTAATGGTGATACTTGAAAACAGAGACGGACTAAACCAGTAGTACATACAACATCAACGCTATCTAGCAGACGACACTAGAACCAATACGACTGGTATAGCTACTAGCTCTTCTGGTGGAAAGACTCAGCACCAAAGTCTTAATAATCGACGCCATCTAGGAGACGATCAGTAACTACTGGCAGCCCTACCTAGAGGACAACAATAAAACTAATTAAAAAAAAAAAACAAGATAGAAGGTTAAGCCAATGAGGGTAGCTAGGTATCAAGACAACGGACATTAACCAACTTGGTGGTTAGACCGTACACAAATAATTACGAGACACATGCTGAACAGATCCCGGATCCCGCTCCTAGGCTCCTGCAATAGAATCGGCTATACTACACTACTTTCCGTATATTTCTCTATTTAAATGCAACAATTCTGATATAAACTGAACTGAAATCGTCATACAGTTTTTAGTTAAACTTTATATGTTCCTACCGACTGCACAATTTCTTATACGCGCAAATATAAAGTAACGTGCCCAGAGAGGTTAGACATTACCTGTTATTAGCCGTAACGCGCGTAAAGATACCAGTTGACTGAAAACAGAAATTTATCAGGGCTTTTCAGAGTGCTCACTTTATCTCGAACAGCATAAAGAACTTTTCGTTATTGGCCAAAAGCATTCACAGCGGTTGGCCGCAACATTGTCGACCAACGGCAGATATTGAACGAGCTTACAGCCGTTTGAAGCCTTATATAATAGCAAAAACTAACGCTAATTTTACATGTCCGTAAGCTTCAGCATTAAAAAATCGGTATCTTTTTCATTACTTGTTATTACTTTAACAGATTTAATTTCTTTTTTTATGTGTCTTATTATTTATATAGGTTTTAATTGTTCTTAAATAATATTTCAAAACTTTTTATTTGTATTTTGTTATATAATTTATTTCCCCATTGAATGAATGTGTTCCTCTCATCAGTGTTTAGACGTTTTCAGTGTTGACTTTAGATAACTCAGTAATATTATTTTTAATCACGTAATGTAGGTATGGGTATTTAAAAGTTCATTTTTTTATATCTCATATGATTAACTATACAGTAGGTCACACAGGAACACTTCTCTTATCCCGCGAGCACATTTCATTTCACAAGTACCACTTTTCATTTCATCGTAGTGTTTAAATATTTGTAAGAATGAGAAAATAGTAATTCAGGTAAATTTGTTTGTTGAATATTCTATATTCACATTCGCGTGTGGTCATCATGCATTCATTGATCCTACATATCGTAAAACCAAAAAACCCACTAGTTCTAATGTGCGTTGTGTGTATGTTTATGTATATATACGTGTGTGTGTAAAACACCAACATTCAGGTAAATCTATTGTTGCGTGCCATGTTCCTGGAGGCCAGTGGTCGGCGGCTGTTTCGTAACACCTTGAGGGCTGGCCGATGACTCAAAGCCCTGGTGGCTCATAGTGGGAATCCCGCCGAAACTGCGCTTTAACCCTTCGAGGGCGGCCTACGTGGCTAAAATCATGTCAGAAACATGATGTAATGTCTATTTTAGACCCCTGAAATGCGGGGAAGACCCGACTGTCTGGCCTAGTATAAAAGCGCAGAATCGGCACATTTGAAGGGATTTCGCTATTGGTAGTGCTAGAGGAAGGTGCTATGGTTGTGGAGTTAGACTGGTGAAGACATCTTGGTGACGTCAGTGTCTACTGTGAGGCGGCAGGCGGCTACCTTTGGAGCAGTGTTGGACGAACCAAGAGGACTGCTGCGGCGGGCTGACGGGCGAAGGAGGAGGTACGCGACGGGAGTCGAACCGAAGACCTCAAGAGTGAAGACAGCGGTGCACTCGGGGTGCTGCTCAGCACACGACGATTCATCACTACGGCGGACTATTAAGGTTGTACACTGTCACTACTTGAAATACTGTTGATTGGATATATGACTGAATTTTATTGTGGTTTGTACTGTTTAATTAATTGATGGTAGACATTTTTTTGTGCTTTAATTGTCAAAGTTAATTAACGTGTCTGTGACACAGTGGTAATTGTGTGCATAACTAATGGTGTTGTGAGAGTTATAGTTGATTACTGTTTTGTGTATTTCGTAGCTTTGTGAGCTATTAAATCCAGTACTTAATTTAACTCTTTTATTTTTAATTATAAGACCTCTATCCCAAAAGAACTCATGGGAATTGCCCACATATAAAGTTTGTGCTCTCAAACTTGTAACACTATTATGCTCCTGTATGTATAACACGAGGAACCCTTGAAAATATTAACGGTATTATTTTAATCATCTTAGTCAATTTGGTCCATTTGTACTGTCAGTATCGTTTGTATGTAGAATAACTTAAACTATTATGAACATCATTTACTGTTTTAGAGCCGAAAAAAATTAATATATTTTTTTTTCGACCTTGTAAAATAAGGAGAGCTATAATTGTAAATGAAATAGTCACACTTCATGCACAGTCCCATAATGCGAAATTTTTTTAAGAAACCTAATCAAAGCATCATAAGCGTGCACTCCTATGTATATTCTGAACTCCTGCAACATGCTACAGCAAGTCGTTCGTTCCCAGTGTTCTAGATGACCGTTGACCCCGGAGGAGGCCGTGGTGACACCTAGTGTTAATGAGTTCCTTGCCCTACTCCCCTTCCCCACCTCACCTGCCTCTTTCATGGGTGATACGATACACAGGAAAAAAAGTTGAAGTGTCTCACCTAGATAGCTGTTGAACAACAGTAAAGCGCAGCTTAGACAAGTACTATTAAAAATATTATTCCGTAGCCCTCCACCACGACTGAAAAAGGACCTTTTCGCACAGCCATAAAACAAGATCACTGCTCAAACGAAGAGTTCTACAATATTAGTACAGACTTTTTCCATATCAAATAATTTAGTTACCACTCTTAAGAGGCCTCCCTATATAGGCTGCGTTTGTGTGTATGAGGCAGGAGTGTCGTTAACTGACATATGTAATGTATTATCGTCTCTTCGCGTAAGCCACTTAGCTGGCGTGCAGTGCTTCAGTATTATCATTTTTCCTATATAATTTTAAGAGGTGAACACATTATTTTATTTGTGGCTAGCATAGTTCAAAGTCTAACGGTTGTTTCTATAGTTCAGTTTTTTCGAATCCGGTTGTAATTTTTACAGATACCTACGGCAGTCTAAAAACGCCATTTTTTAAACATTTTTAGGTGCCCGAAAGTGATGATTTAAATAAACGTGCTGAATTTTTGAAACTATAGCGACATAGTTTTAAGAGTGTGTTTATTTCGTAGGTATAAAAATATAATGTGCGGTTAGTAGTTTTGTCAAAAAAAAAAGCATAGTCACAACTCGCTGCAACGCATTTGAAGCGCACGTATGGAGGTCCCTTAAGGGGGCCGCCTACCCAAACTGCAGAGCAGTGCGCAGAGCTTCGACCGTTACAATATTATTCGAAAACTGTTCATCACGCATGCGTGATATATGCTTAAGAATAGCATTCATAGAACGTTACACACGTCGTGTATACCCATTTCTGATCCTCCATTTATCTCTGAAGTTTGTTACTACTTTGTTGGAAATCGAGAAAATGGGTGTTTTAGTGGTTTTTTAAGGTATAAAGCGCAGACGTTTTTTAATTGCATACACAATACATATTTATCGTTATTATTGCTCCATAAAACGATAGGTTCACCACTAAATGTCTCATAAAGGCGAGTTGTCTGTGAGAAGACAGCGCGCCAGTTACTCACTTGCGCCTAGAGGCTATGATGAGGCGTGATACGCGTGCTGTGTCGCCCTTACCGCTTTTCCCCCTCTAGACCACGAACACGCAAAATATACCTAACCAGACGGCCACCTTAAGAGGCCGTATCAGTGTTTTAGGCGCATGTATGCAACCTGCATTAACTCCTTATAAATCAAGGCTAATTTTACGTTCTCTATAGCAATAAGAGTATTACACATATCAACGTTATCTTCGAGCTTTATCACACAGCCGTTATTAATAGAACTGCGTTCTACAAAATGAAGCATAACAAACGGTTACATTAGCAACGTGATACTAAATAAACGTTTAGTAAAATTTGTAGCAACCATTCTTTGTACTTGACTTCGGCAAACGCAGCGAAAATTAGAACGGCTCTGCCTCTTATAAAATGTGAAGATAATGTTGATGTGTGTAATACTCTTATTGCTATAGAGAACTTAAAGTTAGTCTTGATTTATACGGAGTTAATGCGGGTTGCATACATGCGCCTGAAACACCTGACACTGCCTCTTAAGGGTGCCGCCTACCATGTGCTTAAAATACGTTGCAGTGTGTTCATAATTACGTTTTTTTTTTCAAGCAAAACTATTCCACAAGTTTCCATTGTGTCAATGTTCGAATAGAAAACACACTTCAAGCGATGATGGACACGTAGTTTCAAAGCATCGCGTCAGTTATAAACATCATTTCGGAGCCCCTCAAAACAGCTAATAACTGCTTTTTCAACTTGTTACATCTGGAAAACTTCTCACGGGATTCGTGTGAAACTACTCTATATAGAAACGTGCAATGGACTTTCCACCAATAAAAAGATAGGGTGGCCACTGAAAGTGTCAGTCAGGCGAGTGATCTACGATACCACTGTACGCCATTTCAGTGTCTTGCGGTAGAGGTGATACCGCACCAGATGAGCCGGTCAACATCGCCCTTGGCGCCGTGCCTCACTCACACAAACACGCGACCACTATGCGGTCACCTTAAGGGGGAGTGTTAGACAATTTTATTGTAGTTTCAGTTTTTCAGCAATAACATTTATTCAAATTGTATTATCAATATTTTCTCTTCGACAAAACATAGGATATATTCTTTGTAAACTGCTTGGCATAAATAATAACGCAATCATTCGTTACTTTGTTACGCAGAATCATTGCAAGAGGATTCTTGGAAGTTAACCTAAAATTCCCTGGCAATGATTCTTCATGACAAATTAATAAAAGATTTCATTATTATTTATGTAAAACAATTTACCAAGAAGATATCCTATGCTTTGTCGAAAAGAAAAAAAATTTTGATAATACAATGTCAATAAATTTTATGGCTCAAAAACTGAAAATACAACAAAATTATCTAACACTTCCCCTTAAGGCGCCCGCCTACCTCGGAGCCCTGGCGCGAGCAAGACTATGGTCGAACCTACGTATATGCTACCTCTGACTTTTTTTTTTCAACTCGGCCAAGCCCACATTGCTATATGATCTCTAAATAACGTGAAAACAATGAGCAAATCAGTATTTTCATTTTCAAGAAACGTGGAAATTTTTTGGCTACAGTTTTATCACTGTAGCAATATTCTCATTTTCTCATGGCAGACAGTGGCTTCTGTCCGAACGCGATATCATTTAAAATGACTGAGAACCGCCGAATATAATTTAAAATGTTAAATCCCTAAACAATTTCTTGCCACAGCTTCTAGGTAGGCAGTGTTCTTAAGCCCCACAGTTCCAGCATAGTGACGATCACACTGCGCGCTAGTTTAGCGTCTTGCGCGTAGAAATTATGGACCATTAATTTTTAGACCTCAATTTTATATCTCAGAAGTAGAACTCACGGTTTGGCCTCATTTTATTCCTCACTTTAGACATAACTGCACACCTCAATATTAGACCATAAATTTTAAGCCTGAGTATTAGATATCTTGTTTGTACCATACTGTTTTGACCTGCTCATTCAGCTATACTATAAGAATTTGCTGTACAAACTTAATTTCCTATATTACGAATTTCTTTGGCTACACTACCATAATATCTATTCACACTCGCCATTTACGTAAAATATATTATGTTATAATGATTATTTTGCTGTGGCAAATATATTTTAATTGACTTATCTAAAACCTTTTCTCAGTCTATTTATGTCAAAAGTTTATATATTCATCTTTCAGATTGCTATAATATACTCATGACGATTTTTCTAAACAGTAAACAATTCTTGGAAAATGTCTGACTTAACTACTCAATGTAACCTCATATATCTCTGTTTTCTATGTTAACCTCTTTCCTTCACTTCTTTGATAATCCAATGTATTTTATGTGCGCTGGAATAATTCTCAAAATCGAAAGGTAAAGCTCATCCACAAGTTTATTGGGCCTCCAGGAAATTTATAGCCTATGTGTTGGTCTTTAACTATTATGCCTCTACTTCTAGACTAAAGAGGTTGTTAAGGGTGTTGATACAACATTCGTTATCGTCTTCCTTAGAACCGTCTTCATAACCTCCTCGTCCAGCAAACATGGGACAGCAGCTGATTTTGAACAATGGAATGTTTCGCTCAGTTGGTGGTACAAGTATTGTCTGTATGGCCAGTTCACAATGTAACTACGCACCCCTTGCCTAACCGTGTCGAAGGTCGAGTGTCTGGCGCCACTGATTTGTACGCAGTTTGCTTGGTGTGTTTATGTGATAATGAGTGTAAGTTTAGTGCGTCAGTTCGAAGTTATTTACTATAACACTTGGCAAGCAAACAAATTAGGCCTAAACACAATTTTATTGAAAAATACGTTACGTAGACTACATATTCAGCAGGATGGCCAGTAATAATTGTTTATAAAACAAAATGTGTGCTGTTGACGAAGTTGGACCATTTATAGTTTCCGATTCGAAATTGGATTGGTCCAACTTAAGAAACTAAATGGTGCATTCTGATTTGCCAAGAACTACAGTCTGTTCTCGGGACTCTAGTCAGGATTTTGTTTAGGAGGTTGTTCTTCATTGTCACCACTTCCCCAGTTAAAGTGGTGTGTCTGGGTTTCATCCACCTGGACATTATGGTTATTTAAGCAAATTAACACAAGAGAGGTGTTAATGTCACTGCGGCAGGGCACTATGTTCCACAAATGCTGATATTCAAGAGGAAGTAAAAACTTCAAGAAATTGCCAGTGCAGCACCAGCAGGAAGCCTACACTGAAATAAGTGTATTGTTGTATGTACCATGCTTCTATTAAAATAGGAACAACATCCCAGTTAGGTTGCCGTTATCATCTTGATTGTTCCTATAACAATCTGTTCTGTAGAAGTAACAATATGTTCTATAAAAGAAAGATGCTCCTTTTTCCTACAGAACAGATCGTTACTTACACAGAACATATTGTTATAGGAACAATCAAGATAGTATCGGCAACCTAACTGGACCGTTGTCCCTATTTTAACATAAGAACGGTGCCTACAACAACACTATTCTTTCAGTGTAATAATTTAAATATATGATACCGGCTTCATCAGCTCTGAATTGTTTGATTTATGGTTGAACCGCTTTCATGGATGTGTGGAATCAGATGACAAAAATACAGTGTTGCTTTTGTTTGATGTTGATTCAACTCACAGCAAAAATTTTGCAGCACTTGAGTTTTTGTAGAGAAAACAGAATAATTGTGTTGCAAGTACCAGAGTGTACAACTCATCGAGTTCAACCATTATACGTGGCGTTTTCCCAAGTCACTAGCAGGCTCAAGAAAACTTGTTACATCAATATGTTGGCCACACCGTCTCAACGTTTAAGACTGTTGGTTTCTTGAATGACTCGTATGGATGTGCAGCCAAAGTGCTTTTCGTGCAACAGGTGTTTCGCCCGTTAATACACACGTTTTTTCTGGGCCATCACTTCACTGTTTCAGTAGCTGTATGTATTGTCAAAATAACAAAGCGGGACAGTCACTCTCAAACTTAGGTACACCCTCAGTTCAACCAGAATCTAGGCTTAAAACCCACCTGAAAATGAGGTAGGTAGCGATCAGAAGTATTTGAACGACAGTCACAGTAATTTCCGCGATCACGAAAAGTAAGTGTCGCGTCTGCAGAAAATTGTTAGGTCTAAATGCTTTAACATCTGTACAAGGATAGGTATCTTACCTTAAGTACTCAGCAAGTGTTTTTTTTTTTTTTCCACTTCTGAATGCCGATATTTTACTAAAATTACGTGTATAGTTTCAAGTTGAAAGAGGACTTATATGAGTTGCTAAAACGCAATACTTTGAAAGTAATTGCCAGTTTGTAATATGTTGACTGCAGATGATAAATAATAGGTCCATTTTAGATCACCTGGTTCAATTTGAGTAAATAGTGTCGCAACTTGTTCCGTTTGTTAAACTACAGAAAAACCTTTATTTTTGCGTAGTATTATGTACACTACTGTAAGTATTTTGTACATCATGAGCAAGCCGTACATTTCGGTTAATTTATATAATATAACTATTACATTAACTGAGTTACAGAGACAAATAGCTAACATTCAATACATGATAGTACCTTCCTTTACATCTGTCTTTTCTTTATCTGATACCAACAATCACATTGCTTACCAGTCTGATCTTCAGAAGAAACATAATCATGTATCCTCTTCTATGCCCCATTTTTGACATGGGTTTTTTACAGCTTCGTTATTACGAAGTTCTTTCAACATTTTCCCTTGAGAGTTTAGCAGTTATGTATCCCTAACTGTATTGTTCTTTTTATCTCTTCATAGTTCTTAAGACCTTCGTCTTCTTTGAACTTAGTATTCACTTTATCAGAGGAAGCTACTACCTTTGGATGTAGGATTCCAGCAGATCGAGAATCATTACAAATACCAGTATAATTTCATCAATATTGTCTGGAACATGCGTCACCATTTAATATAACCCGAAACGGATTGTTCACACATTGACTCTTCTCGTGTCGCCGGGCGCTGTATCCCAAAAGGTTTCATCTTAGAATCGACCATCGTTGATGTAAAGATGATGTGCGTTTTTGACGCATATATGTACTTCACTGTCATCGATGAATCTTCGTACACAACGTACTGAAAGTTGAAGATGCAACTGTTAGTATCAATATTCATATCTCGGTAAATCAAATACTTATTTATAGTGTTTTGCTCAAATTATGTACATTATCAAATACATGTTAGAAAATTGGAAGTGAACGATTTTAGCAGGCAAATAAAAGTTCTAAATACGAATTCTCGCCACGCTGATTTGTCATATAACTGACTTCGTCACCGGAATAACTTAAGACATAGAAAATAAAAATTAATACAGTAATAATTAACAATAATCTTATTTTTATTTGACCTTAAAATTACTTTTAAAAGATTTCAAATTAAAATATCAACCCAAAATATATTCATTTGTTTAATCGTACAGAGCAGGATAAGAAAAATAAACAAGTGAAATTCGAAAATACTTTTTTTGTAACAGTATTCCTTAAGGACGTTGGTCCCGTAAAACGTATTTTTTTTTTTTTATATATTTGTACGATACACTGTTCAGTTTTTACACATTCATACATCAGATAACGTGTAATTTACACAAATAAAAAAATTAGTCCTCATGTATTTTGCATAATCACTCATTCAAGTCACAAAATGGCCGTTGCGGTGAAGTGAGAAAGAAAACTAACTTGCAAAAACAAGAAAATTCATATCGACACAAAATGCTATGATCTACTTCAAGACGCTTTTGCAATTACAAGGGACAAATGTTGGTATTTTTTTTAACATTAATAAAAATGAGTACATTTTTGTATAATATTTCAAAAACTATTTGATGTTAAATAATGAAAATTTGTGTACTGTGTTGTAAATTACTTAATATAATTGACCAATCTGTGATCAAATGGGACACGACAGTTTTATTCTTTTTCTATTATCAGAACACATCGCTGTAATTCATACTGTACTACAGGAAATCAAACAGACGCCGAAGATTAATAATATAAGGTCGTCTTGTCTAAAATCGTATGTAAAATTATTGCATTTATTGTAACGCCTGAAAAATATGCAAGCAACGCGACTTGACTGCAAGGCGCGTAAAAAAACTAATAGGCGTGTTACTACGATGTTTTCACAGATTATCGTCTAAGACTTGTAACGCGCAAATAAAGGTTGCATATCATGATAAACATGTTGCATTCTTAGGGAAAGGGAACTGAAGTATTCAAATAAAACCCTAATGTTTGTAAGTATTGGGGCAATTATTCCTATTGACAAACTATGCACTGTCTACATACCATTACTAATAACATTAATGCATGCGGGGTCTGCTTTGTTTAGCGTTCAAGAGTCAGTATCCCAACTACGCGATGATTTATTGGTTTTCCTTGCCTGTTTTTGTTTTACTACAGAAAATTCCAAAAATGCAACAATGGCAACATTGCTATTGATCTTACATTTCAATAGACGCATAAGAAGTGAACTAGGAACTCGTAATTACGTATTTTTTAAATAATAAAATTGATCATTTTGTTAACTTCTATAAAAAACATAATTGTGAGTTCCTAGTTCACTTCTTATTCGTCTACTGAAAAGTAAGATCAATAGCTATGTTTCCATTGTGGTACTTTCAGGATTTTCGGTCGTGAAACTAAAATAGGCAAAGAAAACCAATAATTCAACACGCAGGAGGGAGATTGACTCTTAAGACGCATTTGTTCGACTGTAGTAATTTACGTTCAAACATCAGTGGGATAACTTGGATATGCGATTTTGTAAAACTTGGTTAACATTGCCATAAACTAGTGGGTTTTATTTTAATACTGCAGTTTCCTTTCCCGCAGAGTGAAACCACTTTACCGTAGCATTAAACATACTTTCGCTTCATCCGCGTTACAAATTTTCGTTGATAAATTCCTCCGAAACCACATCATTTCGATGCGCCTATTAGTGTTGTTACACGCCTTGCAAGGAATTCGCATTGACTGCATATGTTTCAAGGGTTTCAATAAATGCAACAATTTTACATACAGTTTTATAGAAAACGGTTACCGCTATTAATTTCCGATAATATGTCCTTTTTCAATAATCTTCGCCGCCTGTTTAATGTTCTGTAGTATAACATGAATTACAGTGCCGTACCCCATCTGAACAATAATGGGCCAATATTATTACCAATCTAAATTACTTAGAAAGAATTTAAGTCATTTATAAGACATTGTACCACTATTTAATAGCAAGTAATGTTTGAAGTATTAATTAACACGTCATTTGAAAGTCTATTTCATCACTCCCACTATAGTCACAATAGGGACAAATTGAAAACAAATTTTGGACATAGTTTTTTGTGAGCTATCAACACACGAAATTAATACACTCCATCTGGACTGATCCTGTATGTCGTATACTGGTATCTATCACGCATAAAATAACTTCATTCGAACCAACGAAACAACTTGTTTAGTTCTTTTCTTAATTTTGTTATTTGTTTCGAACTGACCCTGAAAGCTGGAGGCTCATTATATTGGGGCTGTACAATTTTACACTGTAAAAATACTCCTTGAATGTTTAGGAAGTTATTATCCCAGACGCAGTATGGTACAGTTACCGTACTTCGTCTCGTAAATACGCAAACTTTTACAGTTGTTACAATACAAGTCTGGTATATTAAGTATACATTTGACTGTTTTATAATTATGTTTAGGAGTGCTACCATGGAGGTCTGGGAAACTATTCTACCATATACACTTTCTTAGCACTCCTATAAGCACGTCTGGTAAATTTACAAACTATTTTTAAAGTGTATGTTTTACAGCGGATAATGTGTATGCACAAGTGCAAACTGAAACACATACATTTAAGCCTACGCGTGGTACATAAGTTTTTTCTGAGATAAAAACATACATAAAACGAAACAATCTCAGGCAGCATTGCCTTGTCTGTGTAGATAATCTGGTGACAACCTTCAGCAATGTGTTTTTTTTTTCACTTGTGAATTTCTTTATTTTACTTAAATGACACCAATTTATTTCAAGTTAAAAAGGGACTTATATGAGTTGATAAAGCGTAATACCATGAGAGTCATGGCTAGAACATAATATCTTAGAAATACTCGTATGTACAATCATAAAAATTAACGTTTG
Organism: Medauroidea extradentata; assembly: GCA_003012365.1. Taxonomy (NCBI): domain Eukaryota; kingdom Metazoa; phylum Arthropoda; class Insecta; order Phasmatodea; family Phasmatidae; genus Medauroidea; species Medauroidea extradentata. The sequence continues at coordinate 2,609 of PNEQ01066879.1, read as the reverse complement.
GGCGTACCTATGACTAACATAATTTCAGTTATTTTGTTTTCCTTTTCAGTTAGGAGTGGATCCAGGGGAGAAGCAGGGGCCCACCCCAAACCTTTTAAATAATTGTTCGTTCTAATAATAGTTCGATTTCTTAGAGAGGTATATTCAATTTCTTTGTTAGGAAACTCATTAAGGACGTTGGACCCGTAAAAATTCAAAATTTTATATTTGTACCAAACACTGTTCAACTTTTACACATCAGATAACATGTCATTCCCCCGAATAAAAAAAATTGGGACCCATAGTTTTAGCATAATCACCTTTCACAGTCACAAAATGGCAGTTGCGGTGTAGCCAAAATAATAAAAAAATAATTAACTTGCAGAAACAAGATAATTCATATCGATACATTACGATGTGAACTACTTCAAGACACTTTTGTGAACACAAAGCGATATACTTTTGTATTTTTTAAAAATTGATGAAAATGAGTAAATTTTTGCATAACTTTGACTTTCGGCTACTACTGAAATATTCAAAACTAACTTTTGTCAAACATGTCATAAAATGCATTCATACACTGACTTTCAGTTCCCGTAATTTTGAATTTATTAGTTAGTTACTTTTTTTTTTTTTTATTTTGGCTGCACCTTAACGGCCATTTCGTGACTTTGATAAGTGATTTTGCAAAAACTATGGGTCATAATTTTTTTTTTTTTATTTGGGGAAATGACGTGTTATATGATGTGCAAAAGTTGAACGGCGTTTGGCACAAATATAAAAAAAATTATATTTTACGGGTCCAACGCCCTTAAATAGCATAATTTTGTGCTTTAAAATTCAAGATTTTCTGGAATTGATCCCTCACTCCTCACTTTTGGTTTTTAAAGCATCCCAAAAAAAACACAGCTGGATCCGCCCACGGTACCGGTTAATATAAGATAGTAAGTTCCGAAGTATATTTAAAATGTAAACAATAACATTATAGCACTTAAGATGGAACTGTTTTTTTTTTTTTTTTTACAGATCGAGGATGGGAAAGTTGATCCAGAATGGACGCTACTGTTCTATCTCCGGCAGAAATGTATCCTTTTGCAACGTCACCGCAGTGGGCTGCTGCAACACATCTTCGGAAATACATTCAAAATTAGCCTATTCCAAATGTTTTCGTTTTTAGCACAGTTACAATAGTTCAGACAGGATAAGTCGTAAAATGCATTGCCGCTTTTAAAGTTTGTATGTGTTCTGAAATTCGTCTGTTAATTTTTGTCCCGGCTTTAAGAAAATGCCTGGTAGTTTTACAATGGTTTAGATATTTTTTGTAAACGCAACCTATTATCGATATCGAATAATCGCTACATTGTTGTGACATTAATATCAAGTTCCACATTATTTATTACGAGAATAAACCAAATTCAATCAAAAAAATTTGGGGGTGAATTGTGCACTATTTTTCAAAAAGCGCACATAAATTTGTACAATTTATAACTGCACATAGCCTATAATCTTTGAAAACATTCTGTTAATTTTTTTTTAATTTTCTGCACAAATGTAAAAAAAGAGAACTACTAAATATTACTTTAATATATAGGGTTTCAGTTCTGGTGAGAGGTAAAATTAAGTGCGTATGGAGCACTCCCTGAATGAAGGAGTGGGGGAAACGGGAGATCCCTGAGTAAACCAACCGATACATGGCATTGTCCGCCACCTTTCTCACACGCAAAAATCCAAGTAGACACCCCCCCTCCAATCTTTCGAGGCATCTGTTAGTCATTAAAATAAACAACATATAATGAGTTTAATCATATCATGCATCATACATAGTTGGTGCGATAATATTTATACGTTGCACGATGTAAATTAAGCATATCTGAAGCCCGTTCTAGGGGAAACAATATATTTTTAAAAATAATATTTTTGGTGACTCAAACTTATAAATTTTTTTTAGTAAGATAAGATCTACAGGTTGCTGCAGAGTTGTATGACACTATTTCGGGTAGGGTATCCTCGCGTCTAGAGGAACACGAAATGCTATATGAACACGAGTCCGAAAATGCAGTATTTCTACACTACAGTTCACAGCACACGATGTATAGAGCATACATAGTGTGCTGGCCGGACCGTGTCACTGTGGAATACCGTCACAGCTATTATTGGCGCGTTTACGAAAGTAGTATGAAAATGGCGGTCCGGGCGCAGGGGCTGGGGGCTGAGGTTGTGAGGTTGACCTTGACCTTTGACCCCATGACCTTGACCTTGACCCCTGTAACCCGACACCCCGACGCCATCTTGTTTCCTGTCGCCATCTTGTTTCCGGTCGCCATCTTGTTTCCGCCCGCCATCTTGTTTCCGACCGCCATCTTTAATGACGTCAATTTCGAAAAATTAAAAAAAATTAAAAATTTCCAAAAAAATTAAAAATAAAAAAAAGTTTAAAAATTCTGCCATCTTGTTCCGACCGCCATCTTGGAGGTTTCTTCCGAGTCTTCCAAAAAATTTTGATTTTACATTCCATCCTAACCCCACATGCATTAAAAATTAATTTAATAAAAATAAAATCATTTTAATAAAAAAACTATTTAATAAAAATAAAATAATTTAAAATATTTTAAATAACAATTATTTAGTTA